>CM059208.1:779786-852286 GCA_030347435.1 Clarias fuscus
CTGTCTGTACATCAATCTCCAGATCTGTATTTTTAGCCGTTACTGAAGCTAGGCTAATGTACGCTAGCAGTGTAGCACACGCGCGCGCGCGCGCACACACACACACACACGGAGTAAACAAAGTCACGTGACGATGATGAAGCTGATTAGTAGTTTACCCGAGCACTCCGCCGGTGTTGTTGTTGTCCCCCCCGGTGTTGTTGTTGTTGTCCCCCCCGGTGGAGCGCTGCGCGGGGGGCGGAGCGGCTCGCGGGGCCCGAACAACGCCTCTCCGTCCGCGAGCCCGGGCTCGCGCAGTCTGTCCCCGTGCCCAGGCCCGCTCGCGCGCTCTAACCACTCCGCGTTACCGGACATCACTGTTACACGGGGACTCAAACTCAGCACAGGGGATTAGAGATGCCTCTTACACAGTCTCACACACTCACACACAGCCGGAAGCGCGCGCTGTTAACGCAGACCCCCTCACTGGCATATTAACTCTCCGACATCAGCTAGCTTAGCTTGTTTTAGTCCTGTCAGAACTACATCTACTTCCGGGTTGGTGACGCTGCCTCTTTCTCTTCTTCTTCTGCCTTGTCGAACCAGTGCGTCTCCAGCGCCCCCTAGTGACACTAACACGAATTCCAATAGGCATGCAGTTTATTTAATGCAGTACAGAGCTGCGTGTACTTCACTGTGCTCCCTACTCTCTACTCTCTACTCCCTGTACAGGAAAAGTTAGTTAAGGGAATGTTCCTGTATAAAATCCCACCATTTGGTGCTGATGTCACTTCCTCCGTGCATTACCATGGTAACATAATGACCTCAGATACTGTACCTGTCGCTGCTGCTGTGGGAATTGATGTCAGAAAAATGTTTACTTCATGATGATGAAGGAATGTCCTTAACACAATGTAATAAAAAAGAACAGTGTCAGTCAGGACCAGGGGGACTTAATTACAATTTAAGAAGTTCTGAGGAATAACATTTGCTTTGAGACTGGGTCTGAATTTCATGTTTGTGTTCGGATTCAGATCTCCATGTATATATGCAGTCATTGTTAGTCTAGAAAAATTAGCAGTTTAAAACTTCCATAACATTTCCATCCATCTCAGAACCTCTGTAGACCAACTTGGGACCGTGGAGGACACTGCTGGACAATGGATTTATTCAAGTCAAGTCAAGTCAAGTCAATTTTATTTATATAGCGCTTTTACCAATTGACATTGTCGCAAAGCAGCTTTACACAATAAAAGAAGTAAGTTTGTATGCAATGTGTATGAATCAAAATGATAAGATTGTCCCTGATGAACGAGCCGAGGGCGACGGTGGCAAGGAAAAACTCCATGAGATGGTAAGAGGAAGAAACCTTGAGAGGAACCAGACTCAACAGGGAACCCATCCTCATCTGGGTGATAACGGAGAGCAGGGATTGATCAGCATAATAATGTGTACTGGAAGTTCAGTGTAACAGGAGATGTTTTAAAATTAAAATTAAAAGGAGTCCAGTTTGTTCCTGGAGGCTCAGGTAGACTGTAGGAGATTCCAGTCCTGAGCTATCGAACAACTGAAGTCACAGGTCCCCAGAGCATCAATCGATGACAGGACAGCCTTCATGGAAACCATCCCCAGCCACCAGACGAATCCAGGCAGACCACACGGGGCATCCATGCGACGAGATCTCCAACCAGAAGCAGGACTCCAGGACGGGTTAGACGACTCCAGGGGGCAGAGGGGTCTGGATCACTGGCAACTCAGGAGTGACATGTATAGCTCGACAGAGAGACAGAGAGAGGGAAAGCCGTGCTGAAGAAGGCCCGACAGCGTCTCTACCACCTCAGACGCCTGAGAGACTTCAGACTGCCCTCCAAGGTGCTTAGGAACTTCTACTCCTGCACCATAGAGAGCATCCTGACGGGAAACATCACGACCTGGTTCGGGAACAGCACCATGCAGGACACGCGAACTCTTCAGAGGGTGGTGCGATCAGCTGAGCGCATCATCCACACCGAGCTCCCTGACCTGCACTCGATCTACAGCAAGCGGTGCTGGACCAAGGCCAGGAAGATCATGAAGGACCTCAGTCACCCCAGCAATGGACTGTTCTCTCTGTTGAGGTCAGGAAAGCGATTCCACTCCCTGAAGGCCAATACAGAGAGACTGAGGAGGAGCTTCTTCCCGCAGGCGATACGGTCTCTTAATCAGTACAACACACAGTACTGATCCATTTTGCACATCCACACATGCTTCTGCACTCACTCTGGACACTCTGGACATTCAGTCCTCACTGCACACCTGCTCACTCATGGGCATTATGCACATAAGACACTTTAAATTTATGCACACAAGCCACTTTAACATGTCACTTTACTGCATATTTGCACACCCCTGGACATTCCGTTCCTTTTGTTCACCCCATTTCAATATTTTTATTTTCTATTTGTACAATTACAATTTTTCATTCCAATATTTTCCATTTGTACAGTTCTTCTCACTTTCTTATTTCCTTATATCTTCATTTAATGTATATTTGTACTTACATACATTTTATATTCTATTTTTTATATTTTATTTTATTTTATTCTCTTAGTCAATTTTTACTTATATATATTTTTCTCAAATTTACTTTTTTGTTCAAATATTTATTTCCTTTATAGATATTCTTTCTTATTCCTTCTTAGATAAGTAACTTTTTTTGTTGTTTTTTTTCTTTCTTGTTCTAAGGTCAGGGCAGTTGCCTAAGCATTTCACTGCATATCGTACTGTGTAGGATTGTGTATGTGACAAATAAAATTTGAATTTGAATTTGATTTGAAAGGAGAGAGGGAGAGAGAGAGGAGAGAGCAGAAGACGAGAGAACAGAAAATAAGGAGAGATGGCAGTTAGGTCTGGTCACAGTCAACATGTGTAAGGTGAATGTATATTTAGTGCAGAGTGCAAGCAGGGACTCCGGCAGGACTAACTATAACAGCATAACTAAAAGGGAGGAGCCAGAAGGAAACACAGACATGAGGGGGAACTGAGATGTAAAGCAACCAATCACCTCACCGTCAACAAACCTGAGTGATCAATGAGAGTGGGGAGGACAGCATCTAAACATACCAGTTCACCAGAATACTCTACGTCCATGAGTCCCCCAGATCTGCTCCTTTACCTAAGGTTAATCTATTTACAAACATGCTGCGCTAAATAAATAGGTTTTTAGCCTAGACTTAAACACTGAGACTGTGTCTGAGTCCCGAACATTAATAGGAAGACTATTCCATAACTTTGGGGCTTTGTAAGAAAAAGCTCCGCCCCCTGCTGTAGTTTTAATAATACGTGGTACTGACAGGCAGCCTGCATTCTTTGATGGAAGTAGGCGTGGCGGATCGTAAGACACTAACAGTTCACTCAAATACTGCGACGCGAGACCATTTAGTGCTTTAAATGTCAAAAGTAGTATCTTAAAATCGATGCGAAATTTCACAGGGAGCCAATGCAGTGTAGATAAGATAGGGGTGATGTGCTCGTATCTTCTGGTTCTAGTGAGGACTCTCGCTGCTGCATTCTGTACTAACTGAAGCTTGTTTATACACCTAGTTGAACAACCAGACAGTAAGGCGTTACAATAGTCCAACCTAGAGGTGATAAAAGCATGAACTAGTTTTTCTGCATCATTTAGTGACAATATGTTTCTTTTCTTGGCAATATTTCTAAGGTGAAAGAAAGCTATCCTGGTGATATTATCTACATGAGCTTCAAACGAAAGGCTGGAATCTATAATCACACCGAGGTCTTTTACTGTTGCATTTGATGGAACAGAAAGGCCATCTAAAGTTACAGTGTGATCAGAAAGCTTACTTCTAGCTACTTGTGGTCCTATGACCAGAACTTCTGTCTTATCAGGATTAAGCAGAAGAAAATTCATTAACATCCAATCTCGTATGTCCTGCACACACTGCTCGATTTTAGCAAACTGGTTTTTCTCATCTGGTTTTGCTGAGACATATAATTTTGTGTCATCAGCATAACAATGAAAACTAATACCATGTTTACGAATTATGTTGCCCAGAGGAAGCATGTAAAGGGAAAAAAGCAGTGGGCCTAAAACTGAGCCCTGTGGAACACCAAACTCCACTTGAGAACATGAGGAATGGTCACCATCTAAATCTACAAACTGATAACGATCAGTCAAATAGGATCTGAGCCACAAGAGGGCAGTTCCCTTAATTCCTACTACCTTTTCTAATCTGTGAAGGAGAATACTATGATCAATGGTGTCAAAAGCTGCACTGAGGTCCAGTAACACAAGTATAGTGACGCAACCCTGATCAGAGGCCCATAGGAGGTCGTTTACTACTTTAACAAGTGCTGTCTCTGTGCTGTGATGAGGCCTAAATCCTGACTGATACAGTTCATTTATGCTATTTCTGTGTAGATGTGAACATAGCTGCTGTGATACTACCTTTTCCAAAATCTTGGAGATAAAGGGAAGGTTTGATATCGGCCTGTAATTAGAAAGCTGACAGGGGTCAAGGTCAGGTTTCTTGATTAGCGGTTTAATAACGGCTAATTTAAAGGATTTGGGGACATACCCACTACTGAGTGAACAGTTAATTACTTTCAACAGGGGTTCTATTATTGCTGGTACTATCTGTTTGAGAAAATGTGTCGGTATAGGATCTAATATACAGGTTGACGATTTTGAAGAAGAGATGAGTGAAATTAGTTCCCTCGCTTCAAGGGGAGTAAAGTGTTCTAAGTTCTGATGTGATGTGGTTAGATCATCTGAATTATTTAAATTGTCTGTTTTCAAAGCCTGAATTTTTTGCCTAATATTTATGATTTTATTATTGAAAAAGTTCATGAAATCCTCACTACTGCATGATGTTGTTGTGGAGATTTCTGCAGTGGTCTTGTTTTTAGTTAATTTAGCTACGGTATTAAATAAAAATCTCGGGTTGTTTTTGTTATTTTCTATAAGAGTGGAGAGATACGTTGATCTAGCATCACTGAGAGCTTTTTTATAGTTCAGGATGCTCTCCTTCCAAGCTATTTTGAATACTAACAATTTAGTTTGGCGCCATTTACGTTCGAATTTTCGAGCGGTTTGTTTTAAAGCACGTGTGTGGTCATTATACCAAGGAGCGAGTTTCTTATCTCTAATCATTTTCCTTTTAACTGGAGCTACATTATCTAAGCTATAACGAAGTGCTGACTCTAGATATTCATTCGCCTGTTCGAGTTCTGTGAAGTCAGATGGCGATCCAATCAAAGTTGATAATTCTGGAAGATTATTGATAAAGCTCTGTGCGGTATTTGATGTAAATGTACGTTTAAGGTGGAAGCGCGGTGCTGTGCTGCATACATTATTACTATAACACGCTTTAATCGAGACAAGGTAGTGATCTGAGATAACTTCAGACTGTGGAATTGTGGTTATATTTCCTATACTTAATCCGAAGGATAATATTAAATCTAAAGTGTGACCTGCTTTATGAGTGGGTCCTACTACACACTGATTTACTCCTACTGAGTCCAGTATGGACAAGAATGCTGTTCTCAGAGGGTCTTCTGGATTCTCAAAATGAATATTAAAGTCTCCAGCAATTAACGCTTTGTCTACAGAAACAACAAGGTTTGAGAGGAAATCTGCAAATTCGCAGAGAAACTCCGAGTACGGCCCTGGGGGTCTGTAAATGATGATTAGCGGGATCGACTGAGCTGACTTTATGTTACTATAGAGAACTTCAAATGCATTAGATTTAAAACTGTGTTTTTGTACGAGAGACAGATTATCGTTATAAATAACTGCGACTCCTCCTCCTCTACCAGTTAGCCGAGGCTGGTGTATGTAGCTGTATCCAGGAGGACTCGCTTCATTTAGAGCTACATACTCGTCCTGTTTAATCCAGGTTTCTGTTAAACATAAGATATCAAACTCCTGATCTGTGATAGTTTCATTAACAATAACTGCTTTAGATGCGAGAGACCTAATATTTAACAGTCCTAGCTTCAGATCAGAGAGCCGGCTGCGCATTCAGTGTGATCTGAGTTTGTGGTATCTATGTTAATTAAATGACTAAAACAGACTTTCTGAGTCTTTCTAAATTTATGTTTATGTTTAGCTCGGGGAAACAGACACAGTCTCAATATGATGAACCCTGAGTGACGATTCTCTGCAGCTAGCAGACGGTTGGTTTAGCCTGTCTGTCTGCTCCCTGGCCTGGGCTCTGGATTGTCACCGATTAACTAGGCCTCTTCTGAGACTATGTGCTATACTGCAAGATTTATTCACATTTTACAACCATGTAAACACTTCTCGTCAACATTCACACACACACACACACACACACACACACACACACACTACAAGCAATTTTGGAAAGCCAAGTAGCCTAACCTGCATGCCTTTGATCTGTGGGAGGAAACCGGTGTACCTGGATGAAAACCACCAAGCACGAGGAGACCATGCAAACTCATAGTGATGCTTTACATTACTGCTTGTTATTTTCGTTATGGTTCCAGAAGATATGAGACAATCAGGGTTTTATACTTCGTTCAGGAAAAATAAACATTTTTCTTGGAGTAAGTCATTCTGTGTCGAGCTTTTGTTTCTGTTTCTTCCACACACTCTGTCTACACACTCTGTCTATATTATGCTGATTGGCTCTGTTGAGTGACAGTGTACAGTAACGCCCACCCTGAAGGGAAAAAAACTCCAGATTACTGGTATATTCATTATTCTCATTTTTCAGAAACATCAGGGTGCAAACAGAAATGTCAGTCTAGATCCAACAGCAGTTGATGTCTTTGAACTGTGGAAGGAAAGCGGAGAATACACACCAAGCACATGCGAACTCCAGGCACTCAGAGATGGAAATCAAACCCGACCCTGGAGGTGCAAGGAGACAATGTGATGCAGATCAGTGTGTGTTTATGGAACCACCACACCACCCTACTGCCTAGCACGGTTAAATCATGATGATGATGATGATGATGATGATTATTATTATTATTATTATCATTATTATTATTTCCAGTCCAACAATGGAGACATTCTACACCTGATGCCTGCAGGGTCTCCAGGCTGAACATGAGGGATGCTCCCCGGATCTGCAGGGCGACCAAAGAACCTAAAAGCAAACTGACTAAAGGTTTTAATTGTACGCAGCACCATATACACGACTATGAAGATAATAAAATGTGATATATATTGAATAAACGTCATAACCTCAGTTCAATGTGATATTATCGAGTGCTGTGTGTTTAATGTGGTTAATTTGACTAATTATTGGTGGGCCATGAGGTGAGCGTGCGTGCTAGGCGGTTAGCGCAACAGCCCGCCATTTCCTTTTTTTCCCCCTGATTTTCTCCCCAATTTAGTCGTGTCCAATTCTTCCCCGTCACTAGGGGGCTCCCACATTAAGGCTACTACTACCACTCAGTCGAAGACTATCACGTGTTTCCTCCGAACCACGTGACACCAGCCGACCGCATCTTTTCGAACTGCTCGCTCGCGCACCAAATGAGTTTAATTGCACATTAAAGCAGCAATTATAATGTTCATAACATTTTTTTTTTTTTTTTTACTTTTTTTGCTTTTTTATTTTAGTTTTTGTTTGTTTGCATTGACCTTCACCTCCTGTGTTTACCAAAAGTTCATTCAGGTCAAGTCCTTCAGTTTAGTGTGTTAAGAAACAGAAGAATATACAGCACACATAAAATCATATATTTTGTAACATCACAACATTTTCACTCTACACTAAAAGCACTATCAGTGGAATCCGTCACACTGGGACATTTCCACAGGAGTGAGGAAACAGCAGCATCATTCTGTAAGGTCTCCACACACTGAGTCAGGGGTGTACGGAAGGTGAAGTCACTGTTCTCTCCAAATGAAAGGTTTATAGAGATGAAGTGTTACATGCACTTCTGATCCACATTTACACTGATTGTTTTTCACTGATGAGATGAAGTGTGGACGAGCAGAGCACTGAAGCCTTGTGGTTTTATTTGTCCCCGCTGGTAGGACTGTGTCACTCTGTTGTCTCACACACCCTGCGTTTCACTGCTGGAATAACGCAGTATAGAACATAAATGAAACAAAGGATGTTTTTCAGTACGGTGTATCTGACCGTGATGAATTTCCCACCAGCTGCTGTTTTTCAATGCAGTCGACTGTAACGTTAACATTTCTATAATTTCTTCATTTCTATTTATAGCCTGCAGTTGCTAGGAGAAGTGTGTGAACCTGTGGAGTGTAGAGGAGTTCATCTGATCATCTGTCACAGTTACACACAAACACACAATATGAAATATCGTTACAATCTATAACCCGATGAGCCGATGAGCGGGCCCAAGCACCAAGTGTGCATTTTACAAAACGACCCAAAATAACTGACGTTCTGTTGAGTCGAGTCCAGGACATGACATGTGAAAGCTGTTCAGCTCTAAATGTGTACTGGGTTTCATGTGCTACATGCAAGTGTGAATGATCTATACAGCAAAATCTCTCTGTCTGTTGATTTTTATGACTTTTTGAACATGTTAAGACCCCAAAAAGCCCCGGATGGTGAAAAAAAAAAATCCTTAAGTAAACAGGAGGGCTCTTCACACACTGACATCAACACCTTCAGAAATCAGAACATAGCAGTGACAATGACGTATTAGCTATAACACCATCGTGCTGATTTGAACGTGTCTGGGCCCTAATGAACTAATAATAACTACTAGTGTGTGTGTGTTACGTCTTTATCAAGCACATTGTGTAATTATCATCCACACTGCAGGGTGGAAAAAGTAAGTGACCCCTTGAATGTAGTAACTCGTAACCCTCCCTGAGAGATGTTGAGAGAGTGTGTGAGTGATATTTAATATCTAATATATACTGTATATATATATATATATATATATATATATATATATATATATATATATATATATATACAGTGGAACCTCGGATTGCGAGTAACGTGGTTTACGAGTGTTCCGCAAACCGAGCAAAGATTTTTAAAAAATTTTTATTCGGAAACCGAGCAAGTATTAGTTTACGAGCGCCGAGTATCATGCTTCACACATGCGACTCTTATTTTGACACCGAGCGTCACTCTCTCACCTTCCCCCCCCCCTCCCCCTTCCCCCTCCCACCCTCCCCCCACGGCTTCACAAACACAGAAACTCTGCTCGTGCGTGCGCAATTTGACACTGAAACACACACACACACACACACACACACACACACACACACGCACAGACGCTCTCTCCCCTTTTCACCCCTCCCGGCTTCACAAAGACACAGAAACTCTGCTCTGTCGCGATTCTTTTCAAAGGTAAGGTGCTGGTTCATTTGTTTTTTTTTTGTTTTTTTACTTTACAGCAGTGATTCCCTTAGTATGCGCTCACGCCTGGTCAGAGAGATTTCATTTTTTTTCCTGTTAAAACGGTTTTTCCGTGTTTGTGTGTGTGTCCGTTTGTTGTGAAACTTAAGTGATTCCTTTAGTATGCGCTCGTGCCAGTCTCGCTTTTTTTCCGTTAAACCGGTGTTTCCGCTGTGTTTATGCGCTTGTTGTAAAACTTAAAAAGTGTGTCTGTTAATATACGCTCATGTCAGTCTCAGAGAGATTTATTTTTTTCCTGTTAAAACAGTGTTTCCGTTGCGTGTGTGTGTGCGTGCGTGTGTTTGTTGTGAAACTGTTGTGAAAAAGCGAGGTGGGGAGAGGGAGGACGAATGTTACTGTGTAAAACGAGGCGAGGGAGGGGGCTAATTCCACACACACACACACACACACACACACACACACACACACATGGAGCGTGCGTGCACCAATGGAAACACTTATCTGTCAGGATTTATTTGTACTTTTTTTTAAAGGTAAAGTGCAGATTAATTTGTTTTATTTTCATTTTATAGATTGTATTAATTATTTTTATGTATTTATTTTTGGGGGCTGTGGAACGAATAATTTGAGTTTTCATTATTTCTTATGGGAAATGATGATTTGGTTTAAGAGTGTTTTGGAATACGAGACCACTTCCGGAACGAATTATGCTCGTAATCCAATGTTCCACTGTATAAATAACTAAGTTATTACACTGTATAAATAACTAACTGGATCTCAGACATTTTCTTATTAAAGAAAATTCTTATTTCTTATTAAAGCAAAAGCTGCACAAAAATTACTATAAATAATCAGCTTTAATTATTTTATGGAATTTATCTGTGACAATTAACCAGCATTTTACACAAAAGATGAAATCTTGATTTTTATAAATGAAACACACTTAATTAATACATGTAAATAGATTTTGAGTGAAAGCTGCTTCAGCAGTGGTCCGTGTTCACAGTGTGTGATCCACTCATTAATGATCACTCTACACTGTACTGAACAGAAAGTGTTAGAGGAACTACAGGAGACACAAATTAGCTCTAACGCTCACTGCAGCTCCCTGACTGTCAGATGAAGCTCCATGGTTTAGTCCATGTTCAGAGCCCTGTGTGTGTGTGTGTGTGTGTGTGTGTGTGTGTGTGTGTGTGTGTGTGTGTGTGTGTGTGTGTGATGTACACGTGTGTGAACAAAATAGGACGTAAACATCTCCAATGTCTTTATGTTGTAATGGACACATTAGAGCCTCCAGTCTCCATAAACACACACTTTTCGTCCTGATCTATAATCATGGGCTCCGTCTGAGTGACCAGGACGAGATAAACAGTAATACAGTGTTTAATACAAACACCAGATCAGATTCTCAGATGTTTAACACTCAGACTTTCACCACACAGGTAGAGTTCAGTACAGGATTCTGTTACTACTAAGAGACTTCACTGTCAGAAAGCTGTGTTACACTACACTAATTACACCGACACTGTCACTAACACAAGTCTGTGTGTGTGTGTGTATGACAAAACACATTTATACTGAAGGACTGCCAGAACACAGGATACACACATTTACACACAATCATTTAATTACATTGATCAAAATCTGTTTATTTTTTCTTATATAAAATGCAGCCCCACACTGTATAAAATGCATCATAAAAAGACAAAAATACATCTGAACATTTTGAAATTCTTTGCTATATTTAAAATAAAATAAAAAGTTCCTTTTTCACATAAAAACACATGTGCCTTGACAATATGTATTAAAATGATTTAATCTCTTTCTGCAGGTAGGGGGCGATGTTCAGAGACACAGAGTGAATAATAATCTGAGTGATCACTGAAATGTAACAGACATCAATGGTCCCACCTATAATACACGAGTATAAAAAACATGGGAATGTACAACCATCACACCATGAGCTGAAAGGTTACTACAGACTACAGTTTGGACCTAAACACGGGGACGTGTCCTGTGGTCTGATGAAACAAAAACTGAACTGTTCAGCCATAATGATACACAGTATATTTGGAGGAAAAAGGGTGGAGCTTTAAGGCCTCAGAACACCATCCAATTGTGAAGTCTGGGGGGTGGGAGTATAGTGTTGTGGGGCAGCTGTGCTGCAGAAGATACTTGGGCACTTGACTAAATAGATGCCATGAGAAAAGAACATTCGGTGGATATATTGAAGCAACGTCTGAAGACATCAGACAGGAAGTAAAAAATTGTCCATTTGGAGAGACCGATTTGTGCCCAATGACCCCAAGCACCTCCAGATTAGTTACAACGTGTCTTAACAAGGTCGAGGTATTGGAGCGGCGCCATCACAAAGCCCTGATCTCAGTCTCATAGAGAATTTGTGGGCGTCACTGAAAAGGCGAGTGTGAGCGAGATGCCTACAGACCTGACCCAGTTACACCAGTTCTGTCGAGAGGAGTGGGACAAAAGTCCAGCACACTATTGTAGAAGCTTGTGGAAGGAAACCCGAAACATCTGGCCCAAGTGAAAGAGTTTCAGGGTGTTTTCCACCAATTACTGAGGACATGTGTGTATACTTCAGACTGATGAAAGTAATAAAAAGAAAAACATAAAAATTCTCCCTCACTCGATTCTGACATTTAACGAATACAAAAAATATGAAAACATTTACTCTGATTTAATGCTTGATAGTAAAAAAAAAAAAAAAAGGGGGGGGGGGGGGGTCCTGAAGTGTTAAACCCAGAAACACGTATTGAATCTCATGATTAGAGTCTGTTTGAGACAAACTCCGCCCCTCAGGTGTCAGTGTCGCGTCCTCACCTCTACGCTTGTCTCATAAAGCACAATGTAACAGATTTAATTATTTAATCCGCGGCTGCACTTCAGTTCTGTACTATAAGATTATGGCGACTCTTTGGCAGAAATGTAATACACACTAATACACACACACATTAGGGCAGCTCATGAACATGTACAGGGTTCAGTCCTCCTCTGATTGTCTGGTTTAGGGTTCAGGAACAAATGAAAAACATTAAATATGATAAAGAATATCAGAGCTGCAGTTTAAGATGTTTTTAGAGGAAACTGGGTTTCACATGTAGTGAGGAACAAGTTAAAGCAGAACATCAGTCAGAGAAAACGTACAGAACACACACACACACACACACACACACACACACACACACACACACACACACACACACACACACACACACACACACACAGATGGAACAAATGATAGTAGATGTGTGAAGCTACGGTGAAGATAAAGAACGAGGAACCTGAGGAAGACTGGACCTGAAACTGAGGGTGCTGATGTGTCATAATACACTCTATCAGTTATTATCTGTTCTCACATTATTACTGAGGGGTTACACAGGAGTAATCTCACACACACTGATCCACCAGAGGAGGAAGAGAAGCTTCAGAGATCCTGATCAGGAGACTCAGAGACATCTACAGTCTGATTATCACAGGATTATGGAGCAAAGCATCATGTTTCTGTGTTTCTCCGTCCTTCACCTGTGTGTGTGTGTGTGTGTGTGTGTGTGTGTGTGTGTGTGTGTTGGGATGATGGAGCTGCAGGTCTCACACACACACACACACACACACAGTACGTATAGCAGTTATATATTACTGTTCCTGATTTGATCACTCTATATTTACATATTATATTATATATTTACATTTTCTACATCATGTCCACGTGTTCACTGTAAGAGCTCAGTGTGTACCAGGGTTTCCATTCATGGGGATCTGCTCAGGTCTGCCCCCTTCAGGTTCCCCACGGGGCTGCTGATGTTCTCTCCTCAGACGCAGGTACATCACAGACACGGTCACAAACGCAGCTCCAAGCAGCAGCAGCAGCACCATCAGTACGACAGCCCACGCTGGTACACCTCCCTCCTGACACGGCTCTGTAACACACACACAGAAACCCCCCTGTGAGCTCATCAGTCTTACAGAGTCCCATCACTTCATCACACATTATGTAGGAATAATCATCAGTTATTACAGTTTCAGCATCATGTGGCAGAAACACATCTCTAATCCTCACTGCAGTCTGGAAACATGTGTGTGTTTCTGCCAGGAGATGGCGCTGTGTTATATACCTTCACATCCTGTTTTCTCCAATAAGTATTTATTGTCTAGTTAACTATTAGATAAGAATTTTTTTGTTGAATTTTGATAGAATTAAATATACAGAACACATATAGAGAATATAGAGGACATCATGCAAACTAGACGTACCATGGACACTGCAACGTCTTCGAGAATGAGACCCAGAGACATCATCATCTAGAATAAATAAATAAATAAATAAATAAATAAAGATCCCTATACAAGACCTCCACACACACACACACACACACAACACACACACACACACACACACACACACACACAGAGTCAGTGAATTAAAGTGTTGAGTCTGGTACAGAAGTGTAGGAGACACGAGTACAGATGTACAGATGTCTCACTGCTCCACTCCATCACTGATACAGAACTGCTGAGGGTCTTACAGAGTGATGATGTGATGGAGCCTCACTCACCTACTGCTGTATTCACTCTACAGACAGAACTCATCTTTATCTTTCTGTATTACACAGAGAGAGAGAGAGAACCACTTAGGGTTCATCATATAGAGACTGTGTCTGTTCCCCGAGCTAAACATAAACATAAATTTAGAAAGACTCAGAACGTCTGTTTTAGTAATTTAATTAACATAGATACCACAAACTCAGATCACACTGAATGCGCAGCCGGCACCTCTGATCTGAAGCTAGGACTGTTAAATATTAGATCTCTCGCATCTAAAGCAGTTATTGTTAATGAAATTATCACAGATCAGGAGTTTGATATATTATATTTAACAGAAACCTGGATTAAACAGGACGAGTATGTAGCTCTAAATGCAGCTAGTCCTCCTGGATACAGCTACATACACCAGCCTCGGCTAACTGGTAGAGGAGGAGGAGTCGCAGTTATTTATAACCATAATCTGTCTCTCGTACAAAAACACAGTTTTAAATCTAATGCATTTGAAGTTCTCTATAGTAACATAAAGTCAGCTCAGTCGATCCCGTTAATCATCATTTACAGACCCCCAGGGCCGTACTCGGAGTTTCTCTGCGAATTTGCAGATTCCCTCTCAAACCTTGTTGTTTCTGTAGACAAAGCGTTAATTGCTGGAGACTTTAATATTCATTTTGAGAATCCAGAAGACCCTCTGAGAACAGCATTTATGTCCTTACTGGACTCAGTAGGAGTAAATCAGTGTGTAGTAGGACCCACTCATAAAGCAGGTCACACTTTAGATTTAATATTATCCTTCGGATTAATTATAGGAAATATAACCACAATTCCACAGTCTGAAGTTATCTCAGATCACTACCTTGTCTCGATTAAAGCGTGTTATAGTAATAATGTATGCAGCACAGCACCGCGCTTCCACCTTAAACGTACATTTACATCAAATACCACACAGAGCTTTATCAATAATCTTCCAGAATTATCAACTTTGATTGGATCTCCATCTGACTTCACAGAACTCGAACAGGCGAATGAATATCTAGAGTCAGCACTTCGTTATAGCTTAGATAATGTAGCTCCAGTTAAAAGGAAAATGATTAGAGATAAGAAACTCGCTCCTTGGTATAATGACCACACCCGTGCTTTAAAACAAACCGCTCGAAAATTCGAACGTAAATGGCGCCAAACTAAATTGATAGTATTCAAAATAGCTTGGAAGGAGAGCATCCTGAACTATAAAAAAGCTCTCAGTGATGCTAGATCAACGTATCTCTCCACTCTTATAGAAAATAACAAAAACAACCCGAGATTTTTATTTAATACCGTAGCTAAATTAACTAAAAACAAGACCACTGCAGAAATCTCCACAACAACATCATGCAGTAGTGAGGATTTCATGAACTTTTTCAATAACAAAATCATAAAAATTAGGCAAAAAATTCAGGCTTTGAAAACAGACAATTTAAATAATTCAGATGATCTAACCACATCACATCAGAACTTAGAACACTTTACTCCCCTTGAAGCGAGGGAACTAATTTCACTCATCTCTTCTTCAAAATCGTCAACCTGTATATTAGATCCTGTACCGACACATTTTCTCAAACAGATAGTACCAGCAATAATAGAACCCCTGTTGAAAGTAATTAACTGTTCACTCAGTAGTGGGTATGTCCCCAAATCCTTTAAATTAGCCGTTATTAAACCGCTAATCAAGAAACCTGACCTTGACCCCTGTCTGCTTTCTATTTACAGGCCGATATCAAACCTTCCCTTTATCTCCAAGATTTTGGAAAAGGTAGTATCACAGCAGCTATGTTCACATCTACACAGAAATAGCATAAATGAACTGTATCAGTCAGGATTTAGGCCTCATCACAGCACAGAGACAGCACTTGTTAAAGTAGTAAACGACCTCCTATGGGCCTCTGATCAGGGTTGCGTCACTATACTTGTGTTACTGGACCTCAGTGCTGCTTTTGACACCATTGATCATAGTATTCTCCTTCACAGATTAGAAAAGGTAGTAGGAATTAAGGGAACTGCCCTCTTGTGGCTCAGATCCTATTTGACTGATCGTTATCAGTTTGTAGATTTAGATGGTGACCATTCCTCATGTTCTCAAGTGGAGTTTGGTGTTCCACAGGGCTCAGTTTTAGGCCCACTGCTTTTTTCCCTTTACATGCTTCCTCTGGGCAACATAATTCGTAAACATGGTATTAGTTTTCATTGTTATGCTGATGACACACAATTATATGTCTCAGCAAAACCAGATGAGAAAAACCAGTTTGCTAAAATTGAGCAGTGTGTGCAGGACATAAGAGATTGGATGTTAATTAATTTTCTTCTGCTTAATCCTGATAAGACAGAAGTTCTGGTCATAGGACCACAAGTAGCTAGAAGTAAGCTTTCTGATCACACTGTAACTTTAGATGGCCTTTCTGTTCCATCAAGTGCAACAGTAAAAGACCTCGGTGTGATTATAGATTCCAGTCTTTCGTTTGAAGCTCATGTAGATAATATCACCAGGATAGCTTTCTTTCACCTTAGAAATATTGCCAAGATAAGAAACATATTGTCACTAAATGATGCAGAAAAACTAGTTCATGCTTTTATCACGTCTAGGTTGGACTATTGTAACACCTTACTGTCTGGTTGTTCAACTAGGTGTATAAACAAGCTTCAGTTAGTACAGAATGCAGCAGCGAGAGTCCTCACTAAAACCAGAAGATACGAGCACATCACCCCTATCTTATCTACACTGCATTGGCTCCCTGTGAAATTTCACATCGATTTTAAGATACTACTTTTGACATTTAAAGCACTAAATGGTCTCGCGCCACAGTATTTGAGTGAACTGTTAGTGTCTTACGATCCGCCACGCCTACTTCCATCAAAGAATGCAGGCTGCCTGTCAGTACCACGTATTATTAAAACTACAGCAGGGGGCGGAGCTTTTTCTTACAAAGCCCCAAAGTTATGGAATAGTCTTCCTATTAATGTTCGGGACTCAGACACAGTCTCAGTGTTTAAGTCTAGGCTAAAAACCTATTTATTTAGCGCAGCATGTTTGTAAATAGATTAGCCTTAGGTAAAGGAGCAGATCTGGGGGACTCATGGACGTAGAGTATTCTGGTGAACTGGTATGTTTAGATGCTGTCCTCCCCACTCTCATTGTTCACTCAGGTTTGTTGACGGTGAGGTGATTGGTTGCTTTACATCTCAGTTTTCCCCTCATGTTTGTGTTTCCTTCTGGCTCCTCCCTTTTAGTGATGATGTCATAGTTAGTCCTGCCGGAGTCCCTGCTTGCACTTTGCACTAAATATACATTCACCTTATACATTGTGTGACTGTGACCAGATCTAACTGCCATCTCTCCTCTTCTGCTCTCTCTCTTCTCCTCTCTCTCCCCTCTCCCCGTCTCTCTGTCTCACTACACATGTCTCTCCTGAGCTGCCAGTGATCCAGACCCCCTCTGTCCTCTGGACCTGTCTGACTCGTCCTGGTGTCCCTCTTCTGGTTGGAGATCTCGTCACATGGAGCCCCGTGTGGTCTGTCTGGGATGCGTGTGGTGTCTGGAGACGGTTCCACTTCACCATGAAGACGCTCCTGTCCTCGACTGATGCAGACAGCTATTCTCTGAGGACTCGTGACTGCTGTCGCTCGATAGTTCGGGACTGGAGTGTCCTACAAACAATTTTGTACCTGATCTTCCAATAACAAACTGGACTCCATATGGTGGATATAAACACATCTCCTGTTATACTAAATGTTTTTGCAAAATTTCACTTCCTAAAGTGAACTGAATTGCCATAAGCATGTGAGAGCTGTGTGTAGTGTTTTGGTGGAAGGAATCAGTTTTGAGGAGAGACAACAGGATTTTTGTTCTGAGAGCTTTTGATGAAATACCTCTATAGTTGGCAATCAGTTTCTGTCACATGATTGATTAATTATACAAGTGTTCCTATTAAAGTGGACAGAACGTAAATGTGATATACTTCACACATACACTGCCTGGCCAAAAGAAATTCAGTAGGGTTAAATTATTGGGCTGCATCAAGCAAAGAAACAACTAGGGAGATTTGGAACTGGGTTAAGATCCCTTCAGCAGATTATTTATATTTATATCAATATTATACATTAATGTGCTGAAACATCAACTCTGTGTAGGGGAAGTAGTCGTAAAAACACATGAACGGAGATCACTTAAACGCTTGGTAAAACGCCTGGTAGAAAAACAACAAGAGCTGTGCTTAATAGTGACAGTAAGAGCATTTACACACACACACACACACACACACACACACACACACACACACAGTGTGATGAGGACTCACAGGATTGAGACTAAACAGCTGTGTGTCCATAATAAAACCACTTGTTATTGAGACTCATCAGTAAAAGTCTTCAGTTTGTTAGAGATCATAAAGACTGGACTTTGGAGTGATGTATAAAGGTCATGTGACCTGATGAGTCCAGACTGAGTCTATTCCAGAGTGATGGGCGTGGTCAGGGTGAGAAGGGAAGTGCGTGAAGCGATGCTCCCATCATGCATAGCGTCCACTGTACAAGCCTCTGGAGACAGTGTTATGATCTGGGGTCGCTTCAGTCGCTCAGGTCGAGACTCAGCAACGTTATGTGGAGATAAAATGAAGTCACATGACCACCTGAATGTACTGAATCACCAGCACATCACATCTGTGGAGGGTTTCTTCTTCTTCACTGATGTCACGCGCCGTATTCCAGGACTTGGTGTGTGTGAGAGCAGCTCTGAGAGCACAAGGAATCATTTACACACATGAACTGAACAACACAGTGTGTGTGTGTGTGTGTGTGTGTGTGTGTGTGTGTGTGTGTGTGTGTGAGATCAAAGCTAAAGGCTTACAATGTAATCTTGAGTGTGTGACTTTCTTTTGGCCAGGCAGTGTAAATGCTGATTTAAATCTCTCTCACCTCTCACATGGACGTGTACGGTGGTCAGAGTCTCCTCGTTCAGTAAATCCCGTACTGTGTAGTTCCCACTGTCAGAGCCACGCCCATCTTTAATCTGAAGAGTGTTGAGACGAGACGCTCTCTCTTTATAATCTGGATTGCACTGTATCTTCTCATTCTCCACGGTGCAGATCTGCTGGTTTGCTGTTTGTGCAGCGTCACTGGGAGTAAAACTCACCTCCACCAGGTCAGTGAGGGGGAAGTGCACGTCTATGTCCTCTCCTGGGGTAATAACACGGGACGTCTCTAGAGCTAGTGAGAGGAAACAAAATGTTTAAAACTTAGAATCGTTCTATAGATGTGTGTGTCATTATTTAAAGACAAAAATATGCAGAATGTTTAATGTGTGTAACACAAAAACAAACACAAGGACAAGAAACAAAATGCTGGTTAGGAATGTAAGAAACAATTATACAACATGAATTAATGACTTAATATAGATTGAAGCTAGCGTGTGTGTGTGTGCGTGTGTGTGTGTGTGTGTGTGTGTGTGTGTGTGTATATATGCTGAAAGCTTTATCAATCTGACATGCTGATGATGTGCTATTTTCTATAAACATGGTTCACAGCACACAGTTCCATCCACAGCTCCCCTTCTCCAGTTCTAACCACCTGAGGTTCAACACCTGGTTTGTGTCCTTCAGCTCCTGATGGTCTCCTGAGGAGCAGCACGTCTCATTGATTTTATGTGCTGACCTGGGACAACATGACTGGCTGCTTAACTAAACAAACAGTCAGGGGAGCGCTAATAAAGTGGGGTGTTCCTAATAAAGTGGACAGTTTCCCAGCAGTTCTTTGTTTAGTATCATCAGTGCTGCTCAGTGCACTTTAATGGGGTTTAAACCCACACTGTAACAGCTGATCACACACACGCACACTAGATTCAAACTATATTAAGTCATTAATTAATTTTGTATTATTTATTAAGACTCTGCCACAATTTATCGAAAAGTTCTGATCTGGACTTTTTGCCCGTGTTTTATTCCCTTCATTAAACGTAGAGAAACAGAACAGTGTAACAGATGAATCTCACAGTAAATCAGTAGTAAATGTAGAGTGTGAATACTCACGGTTCAGAGTAAAGACGACCTGACACAGCGTCTCAGAGTCACACTCGGCCCTGTAGAGACCTCGCAGGCTGTAATCGGCTCTCAGCACGGTCAGGGCGGAGTCTCCTCTGAGGAACTGATCGTGATTAAGACTAAACCCGGCTTTACTCCAGCATGAGTCTCTGGTACACCTGACCAGGACATCGTCCTGTCTCTCAAACATGGTCCAGGTGAGAAGACCAGAGCAGGGCTGAGGACAGGGGAGGGACGATGTCTCGTGCAGATTCCCAAACACCTTCTGTCTGTCTGAGGAGTCCACCTGATACAGAGCTGAGAGAAAGAGTGTGATGAGACTGGAGACGGTAACACACTCCCACTACCACACACAGCCAAAATTTTTTTTAAATTACACAAATATTAATTTGCTGCTGCTTCAGCTCTTTAGATCTTTGAGTCAGATGTTACTCTGGTGTACTGGTGTAAGTATAATTACAAACATTTTTATAACAGTCAAAGACCTTTATTGACAACTAGTGTTAGTACACGTGATTGTCGATTAAAGAGTTTGTAGAAAGAGTTAAAAGTTTAAATCTAATAATAATCTGCTGATCTTTAATGTAATGAGTGATATTATTATTATTATTATTATTATTATTATTATTATTTGAGGTTGAAGTCCACGTCCATGTCTGTGTGTCTCTCTGTACAGCAGAACTCTCTGTCTCACTTATTAATACACAGAAATCACATTCTGTAAGGTCGAGTATCTGACGCCTTGTTTACACTAAGTTGTACTTCTTTGGCGCTCAGACAAATACACTCCCTGTTCGGTAATCGGAGAGAGAATCACAGATGAGAAATGGAAAAAGTCGATCAGATAAAGATGAAGTTTCGTCTTAAAATGACTCCGGCGTGTTAAAATTCACTTCTACCACTTCAGCGCTGTTATTTCAGCCAAAGTGAGAATATGAACTAATCCCAGTCAAAATATTCACTTTATCTTTTCTCATTAATATCTATTGCTGCAGGTGTTTGTTTACATTGAGACAGTAGCGCATTAGTAGATGATTTTAAAGTAGATTATTAAATCCCACACATAACTGTTCATAACATCACTTTTACTCAACATCGTGATTTCACTGATGGTGCAGATTAAACTTCAGACTGAGATCTACGTATTGCAGGAGATTGAGTAAATTCTGTACAGACAGTTGTGTGTGATGATGAGACACAGTCTGGACAGAGAGACAGAAATTTCTCTGAGACTGGTTTCTGGTCCTCCAGTGAATGAAATGTAAAGATATCACTGAAAGAGTGAGTTCTGACGTTGGTGATGAACAACGCCGTTTCCAGCCTGATGGAGCTCCTCGCCATGAGGTAAAAGTGATCACTAAGTGTCTCAAAACATGGAGATTTTGTGTCCATGTCCAGGAAACTCCACAGACCTTAATCCCACTGAGAACTTGTGGTCGATCCTCAAGAGACGAGTGGACAAACAAAAAACACACATAACTCCAAGCATTGATTATATAAGAACGGGCTCCATCGGTCAGGGCGTGGCCCAGCAGTTGATTGGCAGCATGTCAGGGGAAACTGTAGAGGTCTTATAAAAGAAGCATCAACACTGCAAATATCAACTCTGTACATAAACTTTCAAAGCCTTTGACACTGATGGAATGTAATTCTACTTCAGTCCACCAGAGTAACACCTGACACAGAGATCCCCGCTACACACACACACAGCGGTGTCCTTACCCAGCATTAAGATCAGTGGTGTACAGAGACGCATCATGGCTGCTGTGGATCCTGTAACAGACACACAATAACAGGTTGATGATTAAAGTGTAAAGTGTGGAACACAGAACATCACAGCACAGTTTAAGTCTCTCACACACTTTTATTGTTTGTTGTCATTGTTGTTTTAAGTGAGGTGGCACATCAGTTATTATATAGTTATTACATAAAGGGTAAAAGCACAGATCAATCCCTGCTCTCCGTTATCACCCAGATGAGGATGGGTTCCCTGTTGAGTTATGTTTCACACTCGTCTTAAAATGGACTCAAGTCTTTTTTCTCTCTCATCATTCTACACACAATACTCTACAATGTAAAAACTGGTGTTTATAGTTTTTCTTAATTTATTAAAAATAAAGACTGAAATATCTAATTTTCATAAGTATTCAGACATTGCGACTGAGCTTCGGAGCTCCTGCTGCTATCAGTGTTTCTTGAGATGCTTCTACAACTTGACTGGAGTTCACCTGTGTATAACTGAGGTGGAGGTGATTGTGCTCTTGGGTGTTTTCAGTGATCCAGAAAGTGTGTTGAATCCTCACATCATTAGGAGAGACATCATTATGTATATAAGGTCTCACAGTAGATGGTGTGTGTGTGTGTGTGTCAGAGTGAAAACAAAGCCATAAAGTTGAGAGAATTATCTGTAGCCCCACGAGACAGGAGTGTGTCAAGACCCAGATCAGGGGAAGGATTCATAACACTTTCTGGATGACTGAAAGCACCCAGGAGCACGATCACCTCTATCATTCTCAAATGGATGAGATTTTGAACCACCAGCAGTCTACACAGATCTGGCCACACAACCAAACTGAGTAATCAGGGATGAAGAGCCTTGATTAAAAAGGGAACCAAATAACCCAGAGTCAGTATAAATGAGATCCTGAGTTCTCTTGTGGAGATGGGAGAGACTCACTGAAGGACAGTGTCACTGCAGAGATCCATCTATCAGGCCTATGTGGTACAGCAGAAACCAATCCTACCTGAAAGTCACATGACCACCGACTGGGAGTTTGCCAAAACGCACCAGAAGGATCTCAGACCATGAACAACAGAATCCTCTGGTCTGATTAAATGACGATTGAACTACTTGGAACCAGGAGATCAGGCCCTACACATCACCCTTATTAAACCCAACCTACCCTAAATTATCCTGAGTGAAATCCTTCTCCAGAGTGATCTTCTCTCCTTCTCTCAGGATCTCAGGCTGGGATGAAGGTTTACACTTCAACAAGACCATGACCCAAAACACAAGCGTGGCTTCAGAACAACTCTGAGAAGGTCCTGGAGCGGCCCAACCAGAATATCAACACTCTTAAAATAGGACATCACTCGTGTCTCCACCAAAATGTCTGAGAACTCCGGAGGTGTCCAATCTGATTAGGAGTAGTGAGGGAGTTGTGTTCAGGCAGAGACGCGCGTGGAGGAGAGACGTTTTAGTGACACCGAGTGACATGAAAGATATGTACACAGGATAAAGCGGTATAGATGAAGAGTTAGACGATGACGGCAACTGGTGCTGATTTCATTTCACTTTTCCACCGTGTAAAACTACAAAAACCTGATAAAACTACAACATCCACTATGATGTGCAGCCTTTGGAGCTCTCGGTGTCAGAACAGTGACGTCACTTTAGGTGATTTGAGGGTCTGGGGCTCTGCAGCTTCAGGACCTAGACGACTTCCATCATTGATGGAACCATGAATTCTGAGCTCTACAGAGAATTCTGAAGGAGAACGTCCAGCCATCAGTTTGTGACCTCAAGCTCAAGTACACTTGGGTTCTGCAGCAGGACAACGATTTGAAACACACCAGCAAGTCCACCTCTGAATGGCACAAAAATAAAAAATATTTTTTGCTGTGACCTTAAACAGGTTAAACCCTCCAATGTGGCTGAATGAACACAATTCTGCAGAGAAGAGCGGGACAGAATTCCTCCACAGAATTCCTCTGTGAAAGACTCTGTGCCAGTTCTCAGTAATGTTTGATTGCAGTTGTTGATGCCAAAGGTGGAACAACCAGTTATTAGGTTTAGGGGACAATTACTTTTTCACACAGGGCCAGGCAGGTTTGGACAGATTTTCTCCCTTAATGAATGAAATCATCATTAAAAAGTGCATTTGTATTTACTCTAGCAAACAACAGTTCAGTAACCGGTATGGCCATGTTTCACAGCATTATTACACTCAGACTGGACTACCTGCTACACACACACACACACACACACACACACACACACACACACACACACACACACACACACACACACACACACACACAGTATAGACTACAGAGACCTGCAGCACCTGATAGCGGTTTGGCCATGGACAGACATGTCTTTATACTGGTGTGTACAGTGCGATGTTTTATTTTATTCTGACCACTAGATGTCCTTCCAGTAACACTTTGTTTCCTCTGGTTCTGTTACTCTCCAACAGTCTGGGACACGACTATCTGTGGTAGAACTAATCAGCCAATGTGGCTCAGGTGAGAGTCACATCATCAGGGCCCAGGTGCACTCTGGGACCCGGAGTCCAAAATTAAAGACATGCACAAGGCGCCCTCTAGGGCCTGCCCCCCAGTAATGAATCATTAAACATTCGTTACAAGCTCAATCAGGAGATGTTTGATAAAGTATCAGGAGCTACATGTATTAAGCACATGACTCTCAGACCCTGCTGTAGGACCCTGACATACACAGATACTTCACACATCATGGTTAACACTGGTCCATTATGCTCATCATGTACATGGTGATTATCTTCTGTATATAAACAACCTCAGTAAATCCATCACTTCAGTAAACTAACACACACCCGAGTAAATCCAGGAGAGCATGACACAGTAAGCAGTGTAAGAGTCACGGCCATCAGAACAACAGCTGGAGTTTAGCACCATCAGCTGGTCACTCAGGAGAACATCACCTTGGGGAACCACCGTAAGGTACTACAGTGGGACTGACATCAGGAAACGACGACACACTACAGAGAGGAGGTTCAACATCTGGTATCACTGATTCACCTGTGTGTGTTCCCCTGCATTCAGATCACACTGTTTATTGGAAATGATTATAGGTAAGACTACAACTAGTGTATAAAACAGAGCTCAAGCTCATTTCTACACCCCTTTCCCGACACCTAAACATGCAGTCTTTAAGCAGACACACACACACACACACACTTCTTACGCCCCTCTTACAACCTACAAAGGAACCTATCAACCTATCATCATTTATACCACACCTGTTGTAAAACTAAAACTTTCACACAGTTCTGGTATATACAGCTTTTTGAGGTCTTCCTCACAGTTCAGTGTTTATCAGCACGATGGCTGAGAGATGTACTGTATGTAGAGTGTGGAGTTATATTAAACAGAGACGGTGAAGAGGAGGAGAGAAGTTAGGGTGAGGGTGAGGTGAGGAGGGTTTAGAGGAGGAAGAGTCAGAGGATGAGGATGACACAGAGTAACCCGGAGGAGGAAGACGCAGCAGAAGTCGTCGTCTCCTTTCATCTAAAAGTGGAACCAAACCCTAACCTAACCCCTACATGCCGTATCCCGAGTGAAAACACAGCAAACACAAGTTCAAAACTTATAATGTTCACAAGAGCTGAAGTTGATAAAAATTTGATTTAAAAAAATCTAATACATCATCAGGTGATAATATATGTATTATTGTGGATTTATAATTAAATAAAATGCTCCGGTCAAAAGTGTCTGTGAACATTATGAGTGTGAGACACAAACAAACACAACATGAGGTTTAATACTGTAGCACAATTAACTAGAAACAAGACCACTGCAGGAATCTCCACAACAACATACAGTAGTGAGGACTTCATCAACTTTTTCAATAATAAAATCAAAAACATTGAGGCTTACCTGGACAACCAGACAATTTAAGTGATACAGATGATGAACTAACCACATCACATCAGAACCTAGAACACTTTACTCTCCTTGAAGCGAGGGAACTAATTTCACATTTCTCATCTCTTCTTCAAAATCGTCAACCTGTATATTAGATCCTATACAGACACATTTTCTCAAACAGATAGTACCAGCAATAATAGAACCCCTGTTGAACGTAATTAACTCTACACATTCGCTTTACATCTCAGTTCCCCCTCATGTCTGTGTTTCCTTCTGGCTCCTCCCTTTTAGTTATGCTGTTATAGTTAGTCCTGCCGGAGTCCCTGCTTGCACTCTGCACTAAATATACATTTCACTTTATACACTGTGTGACTGTAATATAATGTAATATAATGTAATATAATGGAATGTTATATAATGTAATATATTACATTACATTATATTACATTATATTATATTACATAATATTAGATTATAATGTCACATCATTACACAGAGTGTCGGGGCGTCCAACAGACAAGACATGGAGCCATTAAACATGATACAATTCACAACGACGGTGAGAAAAAAAAAAGACCCATCACTCACTCACTCATCATCTATAGCGCTTTATCCTGTAATCAGGGTCGTGGGGGGGGGGGGGGGGCTGGAGCCTATCCCAGGAGACTTAGGGCATGAGGTGGGATTGGCACCCTGTCAGGCCCCACACACTCATTCACACACTATGGGCAATTAGTCTAACCTTCATGTCTTTGGACTGTGGGAGGAAACCGGAGTACCCAGAGGAAACCCACCAAGCACGGGGAGAACATGCAAACTCCATGCACACAGAGACGGGACTCGAACCCGGACCCTGGAGGTGCGATGTTACAGTACTACCCACTACACCACCGTGCCACCTGTTTAACACCACACTAAATAAACATAAACATCATCTGTCTCCGTGCAATTTATAATCTATGCGATGCACATTGATGTTATTTTAATTTACAATGTCATGGCAACCAAACGGTGTCTTTCTGGAGACGAAAAAGTAAAAGGATAAAAGCAGAGGAAGAAAAACAAACTCAAACTAACGGTCTGTTCTGCTACTGTACTGTATATATAACACATGATTTATTCTAATTGTAATTTACTGTATCGATTTTGTAGCAAAGAAATCACACAAAGTAAAAATCTAAGCTTTACCATGACGTGTGCTTTTATATACTATTCATTTATATTTATTTTGATTTGTTTCATGTACATATACTTTGTTTACTTTTCCATGCATACTTGTACATGTATTTGCATTACAACACTTTACTTGCGAACTAGTTTAAATCTGAATAAATGTTTTTACACCATGCACTGTGTGTTGAGTATTTTACAGGTAATACACATTATTACACTTAAATCTTGTTCTTCTGTGTTCTTTATGAGCCACCAGTGGGTCCAGTTTTCATGATCTCACCAGGGCCTCACAACCCCACAGGCCGGCCGGCTCTGCACACACACTGATGATGAAGCTGGAGTGACTCTAATGCAGTGTAACATGTAACGGTCTCTCACTCTAACACCCGCCTCTGATCCTCCCGTTACACCGTGACACTCGCGCTCAGCGCTGCAGTAGAGTTACACTCCGCGTGCTGCTCACGCACGAGCCGCATCCGCCCTCCTCCGTCACACACACTAAACACGCGACTCTCTCTCTCACACACACACACACACACACACAGTATGTGTAGTACTGTGTATCTTCTCAGAGGACAACACTATAGAAATGAACCTTGGGTATATTTCAGAGTCGTCACTGTGTGGTTTGTATATAACAGTACAGATTTAAATAGCTGTCAAAATAGCTGGGAACAAAAGTAAGTACACCCTCCGTGATAACAGCTGTACATCTTTATCCATGCAGTCACGTGACCTATTCATCATGCCCATGTGTGTGTCAGTGGACGAGAGTGTCTCCAGACCTGAGCCCTACTGAGTACCTGTGGGACGTCCTCAAGGGGACGACGGTGAAGTGCTGGCGTTGTGCAGTCCAAGATGGTACAACTCCCAAACCAGACAGTGATGCAGCTGCTCAGGATGCTCTCGATAGTCCCTCTGAGGAAGGTGCTAAAGTCGTGATTACATCATCACACCGTCTCAGGCTGAGCCCCTCTAATATAACGACTGGATCTCACTGCTTTCCTTCTTACAAACAAAACACTGAGCAGAAATTACTATAAACAATCAGCTTTAATTATTTAATTTTAGCTTTGATAAATGTAATTTTACATGAATTAATATTTTGAATGAAAGCTGCTTCTCCACTGGTCCATGTTTATGGTGTACGATCCACTCACTAATAATTAACAGAAAGCTCATCTGCTGCAATGTGAATGAAATCTGGAGCTTCATCCTCAATGTTAGAGGAACTACAAGAGACACAGATCATCCTCTGGAATGTGTCCTGACTGGACAGAGGTGTGGACATGATAACTCTGCTCCTAAACCTCTCACCCTTGTTCACTACATAGTGCACTAGTGCAGGAGCTCTCTGTGATCAGATCCCAGACTGGAGGAGGGTCAAAGCCCTGTGTGTGTGTGTACTGTACTGGACACGTACAGTATGTAAACAAAACAGGAAAACATCTCCAATGGACACATTAGAGCCTCCAGTCTCCATAAACACACACTTTTCGTCCTGATCTATAATCATGGGCTCCGTCTGAGTGACCAGGACGAGATAAACAGTAATACAGTGTTTAATACAAACAACAGATCAGATTCTCAGATGTTTAACACTCAGACTTTCACCACACAGGTAGAGTTCAGTACAGGATTCTGTTACTACAAGAGACTTCACTGTCAGAAAGCTGTGTTACACTACACTAATTACACCGACACTGTCACTAACACAAGTCTGTGTGTGTGCTGTACAGAGATTTTATATATATATATACACACACACACACACACTGTATATTGTTTTATATAAAAATTATAATTACAAATTTTATTGTCATATTAAGTTGTTCTCAATAATAAATATATTAAATACAATAAATCCCCTCCATACTTATGAGTTCTGTTCGAGAGCTTGTTTGTAAGTCCAATTTGTCTAAGTCCTAGGTAATGGGATCTGGTGAGTGTGGACCAAGTGAATCTCGACCCTGTGGAGCTCCAGATGAACAGTTTTGGGAGAGTTGAGGTTCACATTTAATTCTGCAGTGAGTTGGGCAGCTGTGGTTTTATGTTTTTGGGATACACTGCGGGTTCGCACCCGGACGTCCCTTTCAGACGGCTTCCTCTCACGTCCACAGTTACTCCTGTTGGATGTGGTTGGTAACTTTGTTTAAGAAACGGGATTATAATGTTTTATAGTTAGAGGAAAAAGGAAAGTAAATCCTAGCAGCTGAGTGTTTATTAATGTACAGTATGAGACGGTACGTCCCCTGGGTTTATGAATCCCCTCATGATCGTAATAAACCCTGAGGGAACGGCGTCTGACATCACTGCAAACTCTTTTAATGGAACTGGAAATTTACAGTTAAATAAAAACTCACTGTACGTAAGTAAATAGACAGCTGTTTATCAGCAGGGTGTAACAATAATTGTTCAGTTTTTCCTACAATTATCACAATATTTTTATAGCGTATATGTTTGTTGTTGCAGGTAATGTAAATGTGAGGAGAATAATGGTGTTTATAAACCAATGATCAGGACGAGATGAAGGCTCGGCGTCTCCCCAGTTTTCCTGATTTAGTAGTTATTACTATACTGGTTGCTGGTTTTGTAAGCATATTTTTGTAAAATATACTTGTGTATGCAGCAATGTAACAATATGATAATATTAATCAACATAATATTAATCTTAGTGCAAACAATATTAATCTTAAGTGACAGAAGATAAAAGTAAGCAGAGAGAAGATCAGTGTGCAGAAGTAAGCAGAAGTAAAAAAGGACCTATGCATATCATAAAAATTAGAAGTTAGTGGCAGAAGAAAACATAATGGGTTCACTCAGAGGTGAGCCAAGAAAAGAAGACGACTATAAGACAGGTACATGGGAAAAGCCCAGAGTGACCCAGACATAAACTGTACTTTTCTTTTTAGCTGTCATGTGTATGAGGAATAGACAAGATAAGGCGCTAGGTGCTGGACTCGACAGAGATACAAGCATGAGATAAGGCGCCAAGTGCCGGACTTATCTCATGCCCAGACGAGCAAACTTAATGAAGGATTGAAACAGGTGCTGGTTACACATGCTGCATGTGCACCTGCACACATGTCTAAGTAAGAATATAGACAAATAACCAAAAGACACACGATCAGTTTTAAGAATGCTGAGTAGACACAAAAATAAGCACTGCCTTGTTATTTTTTATAAACTAAACACAAGAAGTGTAAAGATAATGGAAATTAAAGTTGCAAGCAACGATGACGGGCCCAAGCAACGGGCGCGGTCCCCACCCCGGGCGCACCGCACAACCTGCGTGTTATTCGAGTGTGTCAAAACCTCGAAAAAGTCATTGGCACCCGGTTGCACCGCGGAACGTCACACATCATACTGGGCTAATATCAGTTTGGGCCCTAAATATGTGTGTGTGTGTGTGTGTGTGTGTGTGTGTGTGTGTGACTAGTTAATGTGTCAGTCTGTCTCTGATGAGTAAATGTGTTTTTGCGTGTTTGTGTGTGTGTGGTGTGTGAGTCTGTGTGTTAACATTAGTGATGTGTGTGTTAGTATGTCTAAGACATGTGACTTGTTAGTGGATGTGTGTGTTTCTGCGTGAGGGTGTGTGAGACAGAGATGTGAGTGTGTGAGTGTTATAATTTGTGATGTTATAATGTGTGTTTATGTAGGTGCTCATTTGTGTGATGTACGAGTGTATTTGTTTGTGTGTGCATGCATGTGTGTGCGTGTGTGTGAGAGGTGTTTTTGTGTGTGTGTGTGTGTGTGTGTGTGTGTGTGTTTCTGTGTGTGTGTTTATTTAGTGTGTTAACATTAGTGATGTGTGCTTGTGTTTGTGCATGTTTGTGTGTATGGTGTGTTCAAATATTAGTGATGTGTGTGTGATTAATAATTGTTGGGTGTAAGTTTAAGACATTATCACGGCTGACCCGTTTGAGATATCAAAATGTGTGATGTGTGTGTGAGAGTGAGGGAGAGAGGTGTGTGACAGTGATGTGATGTGATGTGTGTGTGTGTGTGTGTGAGAGAGAGTCAGGGAGAGAGGTGTGTGACATGTAGATGTGTCAGTCTGTGTGTGACGAGTAAATGTGCTTGTGTGAGTTTGTGTATATGGTGTGTGTGTGTGTGTGTGTGTGTGTGTGTGTGTGTGTGTGTGTGTGTGTGTGTGTATGGTGTGTGAGTCTGTGTGTTAATATTGGTGATGTGTGTTATGAATAATTTATCGGTGTAAGTTTAAGGATGTTCCTGAATGTGATGTCACTGTCTGTGTCACTGAATATAATGAGTGTGTGTGTGTGGTGTGTAAGTCTGTGTTAACAGTAGTGTGTGTTAGTATGTTTAAGATATGTGACTTGTTAATGGGTGTGTGTGTTTCTGCGTGAGGGTGTGTGAGACAGAGATGTGAGTGTGTGAGTGTTACAATTTGTGATGTTATAATGTGTGTGCATGTGTGTGATGTACGAGTGTACTTGTTTGTGTGTGTGCATGCATGTGTGTGAGATATCTTTGTGTTTGTGTGTGTGTTTATTTAGTGTGTTAACATTAGTGATGTGTGCTTGTGTTTGTGCATGTTTGTGTGTATGGTATCTGCATCTGTGTGTTAATATTAGTGATGTGTGTGTTATTAATAATTGTTGGGTGTAAGTTTAAGACATTATCACGGCTGATACGTTTGAGATATCAAAATGTGTGATGTGTGTGTGAGAGTGAGGGAGAGAGGTGTGTGACAGTGATGTGATGTGAGGTCAAGTTTGAGTATGACACGCAATGGGTTTTATTTGATGCTGATGCTGGATCAGTCTTTGGCTTGTCCTGTGTGTGTGTGTGTGTGTGTGTGTGTGAGAGAGAGAGAGAGAGAGTGAGGGAGAGAGGTGTGTGACATGTAGATGTGTCAGTCTGTGTGTGACGAGTAAATGTGCTTGTGTGAGTTTGTGTATATGGTGTGTGTGTGTGTGTTTGTTTGTAGATGTTTGTGTGTATGGTGTGTGAGTCTGTGTGTGAACATTAGTGATGTGTGTGATAAATAATTTATCGGTGTAAGTTTAAGGATGTTCCTGAATGTGATGTCCCATATAATGTGTGTGTGTATGTTGTACAGTGGGCAATTTAAATGTTTGTATTGTTTATTTTTTATAATTTCTGCATATGTTTAAATAGTAAACATGAAGGCATAGTAAAGGAAAAGGGGAAAGACCTGACTGCAGAATAACTGCCTACTACTGCCATCTACTGGACATATTTTATTACTGCAGGAGTCAGTGGACACAGTTCAGACCAAGGCTGATAAATATACTGTAAAAATTGTTGGGAGCTGTATGAGCATCACAAAAACATGAAACTCAAGAAATCTACTCAGAAGCAGTTGTTCCTTCTACCTAAAATGTTTGGGCACATTAGGACTTTCCACTTGGTGGATATAAGTATCTTATATTTGCTCAAAATTATATGTTGCCATAGCAACACTATTCAACGTATCAAAAAGTCCTTTACAGTGTGACATCAGCCGTGTCTTCCAATTATTGTGCCTGATTTTGAAGCCAATTTGCTGAAAATTAGTCACAAAAGAATTTAATTTCTAAAAGTAGACACTTTCTGCTGCCAGTTGGTGGCGCTATGACTGAGACTCACGGGACCCATGTCACTGTGAGCAGGTTTCTTCTCTTAACCTACTGCTGAGGTTTGATGAACGTCACTCAATTTATACAGAAGTTATTAGCCACTTCCTGTTTCCTGTTATTCGCCGTAGGTTTAAGGGCTCGCCACGGCCGACCCGTTTAAGATATCAACCAGCCCTTCACAATATTAGATCCTCAATGTCTTGAGATTATATTAGACCCTGTTTGGTCAAAAACCTATTAATCCTGTAAGAGTAGTAGATCACATTCCAATGGGTGCGTTTTTCAAACAACGCCAAATAACTGACTTCCTGTTCAGCGGATTCCATGACATGGGGTATGCAAGTTGTTCATCTCAATGAGATCTAAATTTATACTGGGTCTCATTCATATATGTGAAAGTGGATATGGGTTATGCAGCTGAAACTTTACAAAGTTCCAGGGGGCGCTGTACAGGCCCTGTGCCACGCCCGGGCTCCAGGCTCTCAGGGCTTCCTCACAATCAGTGAGAGTCTACACCCATACAATTTGGGACCCGTAGGTCTTTCCACTCGTAAGATATGAGAAGAATAGTTGTCTTCGATTTTTTCTTGAGTTAAATCGTCACCATAGCAACACGATTCAAATTAGAAAAAAAATCCTCCATGATTTCAAATGACCCATGTCTTTTCATTATTCTGACTGATTTTGAACCAAATCAGGTGAAAGTAAAGGACAAAATATTACTGATTTCCAAAAGTGACACACTTCCTGCTGCCACTTGGTGGCGCTATGACATAGACTCATGATTGTCATAGGATGTGATCAGCTTCCTACTCTTAACATATCTGTAAAGTTTCATGTGCCTAACTTAATGTACACAGAAGTTATTAGCCACTTCCTGTTTCATTTTATTCGCCATAATTTTAAAGCGTCGCCACGGCCGAACCGTTCGAGGTATCAAAAAGATCTCTGCAATTTTGCATCGGCAACTTGTTTAGATCATATTTAGCTGGTTTGGTGCGAATTGGAAAAATTTCCTAGGAGGAGTTTATCACATTCCATTGGGTGCGTTTTGCAAACAACTCAAAGCAACTCACTTCCTGTTGATTAGACCTGATGACATGCAGCGCGAAACTTGTTTAGTTTGATGAGATCTAAATGTTCACCGAGTTTTATAAGTATACGTGCAAGTGTGTCTGAGCTATAAGGCAAGACTCTCTAGGGGGCGCTGTGCGGGGCGTGTGCGACGCCCGGGGCCGAGCCCCACTGAGGACCTGTTGGCCGCAGATTCCAATCTGTGTGCAAATTTTGGTGAGTTTTTGAGTATGTTAAGAGGCCCGAAAGTGCCCGGATGATTGAAAGAAAAATAATAAAAAAAAAAAAAAAAAAAAAAAAATAATTAAAGTTGCAAGCAACGATGACGGGCCCAAGCAACGGGCGCGGTCCCCACCCCGGGCGCACCGCACAACCTGCGTGTTATGCGAGTGTGTCAAAACCTCAAAAAAGTCATTGGCACCCGGTTGCACCGCAGAACTTGCACACAGAACGTCACACATCATACTGGGCTAATATCAGTTTGGGCCCTAAATATTTGTGTGTGTGTGTGTGTGACTAGTTAATGTGTCAGTCTGTCTCTGATGAGTAAATGTGTTTTTGTGTGTTTGTGTGTGTGTGGTGTGTGAATCTGTGTGTTAACATTAGTGATGTGTGTGTTAGTATGTCCAAGACATGTGACTTGTTAGTGGATGTGTGTGTTTCTGCGTGAGACAGAGATGTGAGTGTGTGAGTGTTATAATTTGTGATGTTATAATGTGTGAGTATGTAGGTGCTCATTTGTGTGATGTACGAGTGTATTTGTTTGTGTGTGCATGCATGTGTGTGCGTGTGTGTGAGATGTGTTTGTGTGTGTGTGTGGGTGTGTGTGTGTGTGTTTAATTAGTGTGTTAACATTAGTGATGTGTGCTTGTGTATGTTTGTGTGTATGGTGTGTTCAAATATTAGTGATTTGTGTGTGATTAATAATTGTTCGGTGTAAGTTTAAGACATTATCACTGCTGACCCGTTTGAGATATCAAAATGTGTGATGTGTGTGTGTGAGAGTGAGGGAGAGAGGTGTGTGACAGTGATGTGATGTGATGTGTGTGTGTGTGTGTGAGAGAGAGAGTCAGGGAGAGAGGTGTGTGACATGTAGATGTGTCAGTCTGTGTGTGACGAGTAAATGTGCTTGTGTGAGTTTGTGTATATGGTGTGTGTGTGTGTGTGTGTATGGTGTGTGAGTCTGTGTGTTAATATTGGTGATGTGTGTTATAAATAATTTATCGGTGTAAGTTTAAGGATGTTCCTGAATGTGATGTCACTGTCTGTGTCACTGAATATAATGAGTGTGTGTGTGTGGTGTGTAAGTCTGTGTTAACAGTAGTGTGTGTTAGTATGTTTAAGATATGTGACTTGTTAATGGGTGTGTGTGTTTCTGCGTGAGGGTGTGTGAGACAGAGATGTGAGTGTGTGAGTGTTACAATTTGTGATGTTATAATGTGTGTGTATGTAGGTGTGCATGTGTGTGATATATGAGTGTACTTGTTTGTGTGTGTGCATGCATGTGTGTGAGATATCTTTGTGTTTGTGTGTGTGTTTATTTAGTGTGTTAACATTAGAGATGTGTGCTTGTGTTTGTGCATGTTTGTGTGTATGGTGTCTGCATCTGTGTGTTAATATTAGTGATGTGTGTGTTATTAATAATTGTTGGGTGTAAGTTTAAGACATTATCACGGCTGACCCGTTTGAGATATCAAAATGTGTGATGTGTGTGTGAGAGTGAGGGAGAGAGGTGTGTGACAGTGATGTGATGTGAGGTCAAGTTTGAGTATGACACGCAATGGGATTTATTTGATGCTGATGCTGGATCAGTCTTTGGCTTGTCCTGTGTGTGTGTGTGTGTGTGTGTGTGTGTGTGTGTGTGTGTGTGTGTGTGAGAGAGAGAGAGAGTGAGGGAGAGAGGTGTGTGACATGTAGATGTGTCAGTCTGTGTGTGACGAGTAAATGTGCTTGTGTGAGTTTGTGTATATGGTGTGTGTGTGTGTGTGTGTGTGTGTGTGTGAGAGAGAGAGAGAGTGAGGGAGAGAGGTGTGTGACATGTAGATGTGTCAGTCTGTGTGTGACGAGTAAATGTGCTTGTGTGAGTTTGTGTATATGGTGTGTGTGTGTGTGTGTTTGTTTGTAGATGTTTTTGTGTATGGTGTGTGAGTCTGTGTGTGAACATTAATGATGTGTGTGATAAATAATTTATCGGTGTAAGTTTAAGGATGTTCCTGAATGTGATGTCACTGTCTGTGTCACTGAATACTGAATATAAATGTGTGTGTGTGTGTGTGTGTGTGTGTGTGTGTGTGTGTGTGTGAGAGTGAGGGAGAGAGGTGTGTGACATGTAGATGGGCCAGTCTGTGTGTGACGAGTAAATGTGCTTGTGTTTGTGCGTGTTCATGTATATGGAGTGTGTGTGGGTGTGTGTGTGTGTATGGTGTGTGAGTCTGGTGTTAATATTGGTGATGTGTCTTATGAATAATTTATCGGTGTAAGTTTAAGGATGTTCCTGAATGTGATGTCCCATATAATGTGTGTGTGTATGTTGTACGGTGGGCAATTTAAATGTTTGTATTGTTTATTTTTTATAATTTCTGCATATGTTTAAATAGTAAACATGAAGGCATAGTAAAGGAAAAGGGGAAAGACCTGACTGCAGAATAACTGCCTACTACTGCCATCTACTGGACATATTTTATTACTGCAGGAGTCAGTGGACACAGTTCAGACCAAGGCTGATAAATATACTGTAAAAATTGTTGGGAGCTGTATGAGCATCACAAAAACATGAAACTCAAGAAATCTACTCAGAACCAGTTGTTCCTTCTACCTAAAATGTTTGGGCACATTAGGACTTTCCACTTGGTGGATATAAGTATCTTATATGTGCTCAAAATTATATGTTGCCATAGCAACACTATTCAACGTATCAAAAAGTCCTTTACAGTGTGACATCAGCCGTGTCTTCCAATTATTGTGCCTGATTTTGAAGCCAATTTGCTGAAAATTAGTCACAAAAGAATTTAATTTCTAAAAGTAGACACTTTCTGCTGCCAGTTGGTGGCGCTATGACTGAGACTCACGGGACCCATGTCACTGTGAGCAGGTTTCTTCTCTTAACCTACTGCTGAGGTTTGATGAACGTCACACAATTTATACAGAAGTTATTAGCCACTTCCTGTTTCCTGTTATTCGCCATAGGTTTAAGGGCTCGCCACGGCCGACCCGTTTCAGATATCAAGCAGCCCTTCGCAATATTAGATCCTCAATGTCTTGAGATTGTATTGGACCCTGTTTGGTCAAAAATATATGAATCCTGTAAGAGTAGTAGATCACATTCCAATGGGTGCGTTTTTCAAACAACGCTAAATAACCGACTTCCTGTTCAGCGGATTCCAGTATGGGGTATGCAGCTTGTTAAGCTCAATGAGATCTAAATTTATCCTGGGTCTCATTCATATATGTGAAAGTGGATATGAGTTATGCAGCTAAATATTTCACAAAGTTCCAGGGGGCGCTGTACAGGCCCTGTGCCACGCCCGGGGTCCAGGCTCTCAGGGCTTACTCATAATCAGTTTCAGTGTATAGCTGCAAAATTTTGGAACCGTAGGTCTTTCCACTCGTTCGATATGAGATGATTCATTTTTTTGCACTTCATTTTATGTTTTTTCTCTAGATAAATCGTCGCCATAGCAAGACAATTCAAATTAGAAAAAAATCCTTCATAGGGTCAAATGACCCATGTGTTTTCATTATTCTGACTGATTTTGAACCAAATCGGGTGAAAGTAAAGGACAAAATATTACTGATTTCCAAAAGTGACACACTTCCTGCTGCCACTTGGTGGCGCTATGCCATAGACTCATCATTGTCATATAATGTGATCAGCTTCCTGCTCTTAAGACACCTGTAAAGTTTCATGTACATAAGTTAATGTAGACAGAAGTTATTAGCCACTTCCTGTTTCATTTTATTCGCCATAATTTTAAAGCTTCACCACGGCCGAACCGTTCGAGGTATCAAAAAGATCTCTGCAATTTTGCATCGGCAACTTGTTTAGATCATATTTCCCTGGTTTGGTGCGAATTGTAAAAATTCCCTAGGAGGAGTATTTCAAATTCCATTGGGTGCGTTTTGCAAACAACTCAAAATAACTCACTTCCTGTTGATAATATCTGATGACATGCAGCGCGAAACTTGTTCAGTTTGATGAGATCTAAATGTACACTGAGTTTTATAAGGATACGTGCAAGTGTGCCTGAGCTATGAGGCACGATTTTCTAGGGGGCGCTGTGCCGGGCGTGTGCGACTCCCCGGGCCGAGCCCCACTGAGGACCTGATGGCCGCCGGTTCCAATCTGTGTGCAAATTTTTATGAGTTTTTGAGCATGTTAAGGACCCCAAAAGTACCAAAAGTGTGGAAAAAAAATAATAAAAAAAAAAAAAAAAATAATAATTAAAGTTGCAAGCAACGATGACGGGCCCAAGCAACGGGCGCGGTCCCCACCCCGGGCGCACCGCACAACCTGCGTGTTATTCGAGTGTGTCAAAACCTCGAAAAAGTCATTGGCACCCGGTTGCACCGCGGAACTTGCACACCGAACGTCACACATCATACTGGGCTAATATCAGTTTGGGCCCTAAATATGTGTGTGTGTGTGTGTGTGTGTGTGTGTGTGTGTGTGTGTGTGTGACTAGTTAATGTGTCAGTCTGTCTCTGATGAGTAAATGTGTTTTTGCGTGTTTGTGTGTGTGTGGTGTGTGAGTCTGTGTGTTAACATTAGTGATGTGTGTGTTAGTATGTCTAAGACATGTGACTTGTTAGTGGATGTGTGTGTTTCTGCGTGAGGGTGTGTGAGACAGAGATGTGAGTGTGTGAGTGTTATAATTTGTGATGTTATAATGTGTGTTTATGTAGGTGCTCATTTGTGTATTGTACGAGTGTATTTGTTTGTGTGTGCATGCATGTGTGTGCGTGTGTGTGAGAGGTGTTTTTTTGTGTGTGTGTGTGTGTGTGTGTGTGTGTGTTTCTGTGTGTGTGTTTATTTAGTGTGTTAACATTAGTGATGTGTGCTTGTGTTTGTGCATGTTTGTGAGTATGGTGTCTGCATCTGTGTGTTAATATTAGTGATGTGTGTTATTAATAATTGTTGGGTGTAAGTTTAAGACATTATCACGGCTGACCCGTTTGAGATATCAAAATGTGTGATGTGTGTGTGAGAGTGAGGGAGAGAGGTGTGTGACAGTGATGTGATGTGAGGTCAAGTTTGAGTATGACACGCAATGGGATTTATTTGATGCTGATGCTGGATCAGTCTTTGGCTTGTCCTGTGTGTGTGTGTGTGTGTGTGTGTGTGTGTGTGTGTGTGTGTGTGAGAGAGAGAGAGAGTGAGGGAGAGAGGTGTGAGACATGTAGATGTGTCAGTCTGTGTGTGACGAGTAAATGTGCTTGTGTGAGTTTGTGTATATGGTGTGTGTGTGTGTGTTTGTTTGTAGATGTTTTTGTGTATGGTGTGTGAGTCTGTGTGTGAACATTAGTGATGTGTGTGATAAATAATTTATCGGTGTAAGTTTAAGGATGTTCCTGAATGTGATGTCACTGTCTGTGTCACTGAATATAATGAGTGTGTGTGTGTGTGTGTGTGTGTGTGTGTGTGTGTGTGTGTGTGTGTGTGTGTGTGTGTGAGAGTGAGGGAGAGAGGTGTGTGACATGTAGATGTGACAGTATGTGTGTGACGAGTAAATGTGCTTGTGTTTGTGCGAGTTTGTGTATATGGTGTGTGTGTGTGTGTGTGTGTGTGTGTGTGTGTGTGTGTGTATGGTGTGTGAGTCTGTGTGTTAATATTGGTGATGTGTGTTATAAATAAATTATCGGTGTAAGGTTAAGGATGTTCCTGAATGTGATGTCACATATAATGTGTGTGTGTGTGTGTGTGTGTGTGTGTGTGTGTGTGTGTATGTTGTACAGTGGGCAATTTAAATGTTTCTATTGTATATTTTTGATCATTTCTGCATATGTTTAAATTGTAAACATGAAGCCATAGTAAAGGAGAAGGGGAAAGACCTGACTGCAGAATACCTGCCTATTACTGCCATCTACTGGACATATTTTATTACTGCAGGACTGAGTGGAGACAGTTCAGGCCAAAGCTGATAAATATACTGTAAAAATTGTTGGGAGCTGTGTGAGCATCACAAAAACATGAAACTCAAGAAATCTACTCAGAAGCAGTTGTTCTTTCTACCTAAAATGTTTGGGCACATTATGATTTTCCACTTGGTGGATATAAGTATCTTATATTTGCTCAAAATGATATGTTGCCATAGCAATACTATTCAACGTATCAAAAAGTCCTTTACAGTGTCACATCAGCCGTGTCTTCCAATTATTGTGCCTGATTTTGAAGCCAATTTGCTGAAAATTAGCCACAAAAGAATTTAATTTCTGAAAGTAGACACTTTCTGCTGCCAGTTGGTGGCGCTATGACTGAGACTCACGGGACCCATGTCACTGTGAGCAGGACCTTTCTCTTAACCTACTGCTGAGGTTTGATGAATGTCACTCAATTTATACAGAAGTTATTAGCCACTTCCTGTTTCCTGTTATTCGCCGTAGGTTTAAGGGCTCGCCACGGCCGACCCGTTTGAGATATCAACCAGCCCTTCACAATATTAGATCCTCAATGTCTTGAGATTATATTAGACCCTGTTTGGTCAAAAACCTATGAATCCTGTAAGAGTAGTATATCACATTCCAATGGGTGCGTTTTTCAATCAACGCCAAATAACTGACTTCCTGTTCAGCGGATTCCATGACATGGGGTATGCAAGTTGTTCATCTCAATGAGATCTAAATTTCTACTGGGTCTCATGCATATATGTGAAAGTGGATATGAATTATGCAGCTAAATTTTTTACAAAGTTCCAGGGGGCGCTGTCCAGGCCCTGAGCCACGCCCGGTCTCCAGGCTCTCAGGCCTTACTCATAATCAGTTTCAGTGTATAGCCGTAAAAGTTTGGAACCGTAGGTCTTTCCACTCGTACGATATGAGAAGATTTATTTTTTTGCACTTCATTTTAGGTTTTTTCTCTAGATAAATCGTCGCCATAACAAGACGATTCAAATTATAAAAAAATCCTTCATGGTCTCAAATCATCCATGTCTTTTCATTATTCTGACTGATTTTGAACCAAATCAGGTGAAAGTAAAGGCCAAAATATTAGTGATTTCCAAAAGTGACACACTTCCTGCTGCCAGTTGGTGGCGCTATGACATAGACTCATGATTGTCATTTGATGTGATCATCTTCCTACTCTTAACACACCTGTAAAGTTTCATATGCATAACGTAATGTACACAGAAGTTATTAGCCACTTCCTGTTTCATTTTATTCGCCATAATTTTAAAGCGTCGCCACGGCCGAACCGTTCGAGGTATCAAAAAGATCTCTGCAATTTTGCATCGGCAACTTGTTTAGATCATATTTGCCTGGTTTGGTGGAAATTCTGTAAATGTCCTAGGAGGAGTATTTCAAATTCCATTGGGTGCGTTTTGCAAAGACCTCAAAATAACTCACTTCCTGTTGATTAGCCCTGATGACATGCATTGCAAAACTTGTTCAGCTTGATGAGATCTAAATGTACACGGAGTTTTCTGAGTGTGCGTGCAAGTGTCTCTGAGCTATGAGGCACGATTTTCTAGGGGGCGCTGTGACGGGCGTGTGCGACTCCCCGGGCCGAGCCCCACTGAGGACCTGATGGCCGCGGATTCCAATCTGGATGCAAATTTTGATGAGTTTTTGAGTATGTTAAGGACCCCAAAAGTACCAAAAGTGTGGAAAAAAAATAATAAAAAAAAAAAAAAAAAAAAAAAATAATAATCCTAACGAAAACAATAGGGCCCTGCGCACTCAGTGCTTGGGCCCTAATAATCCTAACGAAAACAATAGGGCCCTGCGCACTCAGTGCTTGGGCCCTAATAATCCTAACGAAAACAATAGGGCCCTGCGCACTCAGTGCTTGGGCCCTAATTAATTTGCAAGAAAAATTAATTATAACTGGAAAAATCTACTAACTTGATATAGATGATGTAGGGAGTCAGATGACGAGGTATATGACATAATAAAATAAGATATAAAAACTATAATTAGAATAAGAGAATTTATAAGAAAAGGTTGGATTATAATGGGAACATCTTCCAGGAATGAGGAGAACTAACGAAGGAGGGGGTGATAAGGATGGGCACCTGCTCTTGATAAGACTGTATAAAAAGGCATGATTATTTCTGTAGAATTCAGTCCGCTCTTGATCATGCTTAGATTTATGACCTAAACATTCAAGCGCGGCTCACTTGGGTTTCATTGCTGCAATAAATCCTGTCTTACTTCATCCAGATCTGCATAGAGTCCTGAGTTGTTCTTTGGTCCTTTTTTACTAAAGTTACAGTGTTTGTGTAATATTTGTAATTATGGCAACAGTAACTAGTGTAGGAGAAAAAAATCTCCCACAGTTTATTCACTCAGAATCTCCTCGTGTATCTGATACAGCTGATAAGTTCTGTTAGACTCCAGCTACAGCTGAACAGGAGGCATAATGTGTTAGTCTGGAAATCAGACTAACTGATTGCTCAGTTCCAGCTAATCAGAGGAGGAGGAGGGGGAGGGGCAACACCAGCCAATCAGAAGCTTGACCTGTTTTTGACCGGCTCCTCACGTGTCAAACCATTACATCTTCTTCTGTTGTTGTGTTTATCATTGTACACGTTTACATCTGTGTTATTTTATTTTTTTATCAGCAGAAGATAAATATCTCTCACACACACACACACACACACACACACACACACGCACACACACACTAGAGTGTGAACAGAAACAAGTGTGTAGAGTCTAATAGTGATGTGAGTGAGTGTTAAAGCAGAGACATGTCTAAGGCTTTGGGACGCCAGTGAGAGACATTATACACACATGGAGTATCTTGGAACAGAGGTGAACCTTCCCAGGAGGGGCCGTCCTACCGAAATTACTCCAAGAGCACGACGACGCCTCATCCAGGAGCTGATAAAAGAACCAGAAGAACATCTAAAGACCTGCAGCTCTCACTCGCCTCAGTTACCGTCAGAGTTCATGATTCCACAGTAAGAGAGAGACTGGAGGAGAAAATTAGTTCAGAGGTGAAAGACACTGCTGACCAAAACCAACACAAAGACTCGTCTCACATTTATTCAGACCCGGTGAAGTGAGGAAGCTCTGCTCATGGGTTCCCTTTAAATCCCGACCTGACCAGAGGCGAGTCTAATCAGCACTTCCAGTCCTCTGTCAGAGACACCAAACACACACCCCTCACTGGACCTGAGTGACGTCACCTGTCACAGAAACACCACTCACCTGCTCCTGGGTCAGGTCACTCTGTAGCGTTCACTAGCTCAGGGCTAAAGCTAACCGGATACAGGGGGAGGAGCTCCAGGACCAACTGTGAAACAAACATAAAAAAAATCCTTCATTTAGATTCTATCTACGGCCAGTTTAGTTTAGACAGTTAAAGAGTCTTCTGTCTATTTTCCATATTGGGACATTTTTGCTCTGGAGTTGATCTGCTTCTTCATTTCCTTTTACCACTACGTGTGCTGGTACCCACAGGACAGTGATCCTTCCAAAACCGTTTTAAACTCCTAAAATCTTTCCTACTATAGTTAAAACATCTCTGTAATTTAACTTCTCCTAAACGTGTCGAATCTGTGAAACACCTGCCTCACCTGAGCTGATGAGAGAGCGCTCGGAGGCTGATCTGCCATTGTGGCGCCGGTGGAGACGAAGTTCTCAATCGGTCCGTGTGACAGAGGAGGTGTAAAATCTCGTATCTGTACACTGTCGTGGTCGTAGATTTTGGAATCCAACTCGGACAAAACACAGAATTACACACATCTTTTCGCACGATTATTTTTGACAGTGATTTTATTTCATAAACGGGACATTTAGCAAAACTGCTGTAATTACAGCGTTACAATTTTCATTGTAATTAGAGCTTAAGTCATAAAAAGTCGATATGCTGTATGGAAGAAACACTACAGTGATGGTAATTTTCACATCCAAACATGAACAATCAACAAACATGAACAATCTGAACCAGAGCAGAACCTGGGTTAAATGGTGATTAGACAAACGATCAAGTTCACTAGCTGACCATTTTATTTACTAAATTAATGAACTGTTATACCGTCTGTCTCTGTAAATAAAACAGAATTTGTTACATTTAAAGACGTCAAACTTTATATATATATATATATATATATATAACTGGAAGATATAGAAAACTTTCAGAATAAAAAAATATAATTAATCAAACATTTAAAATATGAAACTACAAATGATAAAAGATAATAAAAAAATAAATAAAGAACTAACCCTGTAAAAATAAAGTGTTAGAACAGATGATCGGAGGCCATGCCGAGCCGATTCAAGCCGAGGGGACACTCGTTTGTCAAACTGTGTCAATTTCAAATCTTCACCAATTTAGCAGCCAATACACTTCCCTTATTTACATAGAGCACAAACGGGGCTTTTATAATGTGGCTGATGTAAATATGTCAGATTCACGTGGTACCTTTAAACACATACAAGAAGATTTCGTGAAAGCGCAACGATGATCACCTTTATGTCAGTCATAAATTCACAACCAACATTTGAGCTCAAATAATTATTTGTATCCATTGTTTATATAAATAAAGAGCAGTAAAAGCATGATGATGATGATGATGATGATGATTTGAAGCCTGAAGCACTTTGTGAGGATCATGTGACGAGCCGTGTTCTCAGGGAAAAGTTCTGTTCATGCATCAGCACAGCACTCAGCACTTACTTACATCTCAATAGAGTCATTCATATAAAACCTGCATGTGAATGACATGCGGGGGCGGGGCTCCGGCGCGTGAGGAGACGAGAATCTGACATACAGCGGAACCTCGGATCGCGGGTAAGGCGGTTTGCGACTGTTCCGCAAGATGAGCAAAGATTTTTAATACATTCTGACTTCAGTTCAAGTCTTGGTTTACGAGTACCAAGTATCGTGTAGCACGGATGCGCTTCATGTTTTTTTTTAATTAACAGCTGATCCTGACTGTTTATTTATTTATTCAGACTCAAATCAGCACGCGTGCGCTTTGACTAAAACTGCGTGCACCGTACCATGTGCTACTGGAATGTAGATTCATTATTTATTCCAGAAGGCAAGAACACCAGCGTTGCTGACTGACATCACTTTATGTTTGGATTTTAGTTTCATTTAGTTTCATTTATTTATTAATAAACCTACTAGAAATTAAAAGAACACAAAGTATAAGTTGACACAAAATCCTACTGACACGCATATATTTTCTAATTACACATGATAAAATCTAAAGGTATTGTGATTGTGAATTTGTTTCATTACAATGTTTCACTTGAATTTATCTGCTACCACGTGCAGCTCTCACGACAGTCGCTCATTAATTCTTGAGAGAAGGAACTAACCTCCGTCCGTGGTTATAGCGCCACTTAGTGGTGTAAAGCCAGCAAACGCAAAACACTAACGCCGTCGCCAGGAGAAACGGCGGTAAAACAGCGGTTGAGTAACATCCGTAAATCCTTTATCAAGCTCCATTTTTTGGCGCGATGCGCAGTGTCTGATGGGAAATTTTAACGCAGGTCCTTTGAAGTGTCGACCCGTTGTTCAGTTGTCCCTACACCGGTCTCAGTTCCCTTTGAACTGGGGCTGGACATCCTGTGCAGTGAAGAGTACTTCTCACAACACACCTCAAGACTCTGATTATCACATGATCATGGAGCAAAGCGTCAGGTGTCTCTCTCTCTGTGTGTGTGTGTGTGTGTGTGTGTGTGTGTATGAGCAGTATTAGCATCCTGTGCTTTAGCAGCTACATATAATTGTGTGAACTGATCAGGCACATCACTCTATATTTACATTATTTACATTTTCTACATCATGTACTTTATAAAAGCATATTCTCTATACTCCAGTGTGTGTGTGTTCAGTAGGAGCTCAGTGTGTACTCAGCCCTGCTCTTCTCCTGGATCAGGCTGAACAGTTTCAGTCATGGGGATCTGCTCAGGTCTGCCCTCTTCAGTTCCTCTCTTCAGACGCAGGTACATCACAGACACAACCACAAGCGCAGCTCCAAGCGCAACTCCAAGCAGCGGCAGCAGCACGATCAGTACAATGGCCCACGTCGGTACACCTCCCTCCTGCTGTGGACATGGCTCTGTAACACACACACACACACACACACACAGAACAATCCCCCTGAGAGTCCCATCACTCCATCACACACTATCAGTCTTTCAGCTGTAGATATGATCTGTTATACGAGAGCAGCACAATTACTACAGTTCACAATAAAGTGGATTCGAGCTCAGTGCTGATGTTGAGTCTGGTACAGAAGTGTAGGAGACACGAGTACAGATGTACAGATCTCTCACTGATCCACTCCACCAGAGTGATGAAGTGATGGAGCCTCACACACCTACTGCTGTATTCACTCTACAGACAGAACTCATCTTTATCTTTCTGTATTACACACACACACACACACACACACACACACACACACACACACACACACACACACACACACACACACTGCTCTTTACTGCAGTCATACACACACTCAGGCTCGTTCACGGCCATGTTAGTCAAGTTCATTCTAAAGCTGTTCTGAAAAGAAAGCTCCATTCAGGGTCACACACACATACAGTACAGAGCAAAAGTTTGGACACACCTTCTCATTCAATTAGTTTGAATTTGTATTATGGCAAGGAAAAAATCAGCTAAGTGAAGAAAAACGAGCGGCCATCATTACTTTAAGAAATGAAGGTCAGTCAGTCCGAAAAATTGGGAAAACTTTGAAAGTGTCCCCAAACACTCGGAAGACCGAGAGTCGCCTCTGCTGCGGAGGATAAGTTCATCCGAGTCACCGGCCTCAGAAATCGCAGGTTATCAGCAGCTCAGATCAGAGAGCAGGTCAATGCCACACAGAGTTCTAGCAGCAGACACATCTCTAGAACAACTGTTAAGAGGAGACTGTGTGAATCAGGCCTTCATGCTAGAATATCTGCTAGGAAACCACTGCTAAGGACAGACAACAAGCAGAAGAGACGCGTTTGGGCTAAAGAACACAAGAAAGAACACAAGAAAGAAAACTCGCTGAATGAGAAGGGGTGTTCAAACTTTTGCTCTGTACTGTATATACGCCACATTACAATGATATACAGTGTACAAGTTCATCTCAACATATATAATAACATGGAAAAGTTATTTCTTCTTAATTTAATTTAAAAAGATGAAATAATATTTTCTGAATGCGTTCCATGTAAAGTGACATATTCCAAGACCTTTTTTTTCTTTAAATTTCAATAATTACGAGTTTCAGCTCATGAAAGTCCAGTACCTCAGAATATTTAATTTGGAGTTTGAGTAAATTACTATTCATACAGTATAAATACTGTGTATCTCTCAGTCCAGCTCAGGACACACATGCGGAAGACTGATGACCTGACAGCTGTCCAGAAGATGAGACCTACAGCAACAAGGAGGATAAGCCACAGAAGGTCACCACAGAAAGGGCTGGCGGTTAACAGAGTGCTGTATCGAAGCATACTGATGGAATGTTGAGTGGAAAGAAAAACCGTGGTAGGAAAAAGTGCATGAGCGACAGGGACGACTGCAGCCTCATGACGATTGTCAAGACCTCGGGAGAACTTTACAGGGAGAGGAGTGAGGCTGGAGTCAGTGCATCAAGAGTCACCACTCACAAGAGTCTCCAGGAAATTAACTACAACTGTGGGGTGCCTAATATCAAGCCGCTCCTGATCCAGAGACAACGTCAGAAACGTCTTGGCTAAGGAGAAAAAGAACTGAACCGCTTCTCAGTGCTCCAAAGTCCTCTTTTCAGAGGATGTACATTTGGAAATCACGGTCCCAAAGTCTGGAGGAAGAGAGGAGAGACGCAGAATTCAGGTTGCTTGATGTCCAGTGTGAAGATTCCACAGTCAGTGATGATTTGGGTGAATGATGTCATCTGCTGGTGTTGGTCCACTGTGTTTTATCAAGTCTAAAGTCACCACAGTGAGATTTTAGGAAAAGCTGATTTCCTTTTTTAGCAGGACTTAGCACCTGCCCACAGGGCCAAAACTACCACTTACTGGTCTGCTGATATCAAATCAAATCAAATCAACATTTATTTCTTATAAATGTTTTATTTTCTTATAGCACTTTACAGCAACCTATGTTGTACCAAAGTGCTTCACAGTTCTAAAAATGCCAATAAAGTGGCATTAAAAATAGAAATAAACATACAAACAGAATAAAAAATATAATTATAAATAAATACATTAAAAATTTAATCATGGTCATAAAAAAATAAATAAATAAATAAAATAAAAAGATAAAATTATAGGAGTTTAGGACCAGCCACTGCACAGGAGCGATCACCCCATTGTTTGGATCTTGACCGAGGGACCACTAACAGGTTTTGGTTAGCAGAACGTAAGACTTGCGTAAAAACTTACTGTCTCACATAGGTAGGAAGGTGCCAGACCATTAATCCATTAAAAACAAACACCAAAAGTTTAAACTGAATCTGGAACTGTACCGGAAGCCAGTGGAGTGAATACAGGATTGGTGTGATATGATCATATTTACGATTACTGGTCAGCACACGAGCCGCAGCATTCTGTACAAGTTGCAGACGATGTAAACGAGCTTGAGTGACTCCAACATAAAGTGCATTGCAATAGTCTAGCCGCGAACTAATAAAAGCATGAATGGCTTTCTCCAGGTCGCTCCGATTTAAAAAGGGTTTGACCTTTGCGAGCAGGCGCAGATGAAAAAAGCCTGCCCTGACAACAGAGTCAATGTGTGTCTGAAAGTTTAAACAGCTGTCTAACTGCTTGGCTAAAATGAGAAAGCGGAGAATCAAAACCAGCAGTGATGAAACTAGAAGGATTGGAGGCGCCAAACATAATATATTCTGTTTTACTCTCATTCACACAGAGACAGTTTTGTGACAGCCAAAGTTTGATGTCATGCAGACAACTGTGGATCGATTTATGTGCATCAGATGAACTTGGCAGAACTGGCAGATAGATTTGTAAATCATCTTCATACAGATGAAAAGAGACATTGTGCTTTAAAATAATCGACCCTAATGGCAGCATGTACAAGGAAAATAAAACAGGGCCCAAAATGGAACCCTGTGGAACACCAGAGGTCAAAGGGGCCGAGGAGGAAAAGAGATCACCAATCGTGACAGAGAAAGTCCTATTTGTTAAATATCACCTACACCACTGTAGTACGGGACCTTGAAGGCCAACCTCTTGTGCCAGACGTGTCAGGAGAATCGAGTGGTCAACAGTATCAAAAGCAGCAGTGAGGTCCAACATCACGAGCAGCACAGGCTTTTTGGAGTCAAGGGATAGGAGGATATCATTCTGTACCTTCAGAAGAGCAGATTCAGTGTTGTGGCGTCTCCTAAAGCCAGATTGAAATTTCTCTAGAATATGATTTTTTTTCCTAGAAAAGACTGTAAATATTAAAAAAGACTGATATTACTGTGCTTGACTGTCCAGCCAACTCACCTGACCTGAACACTATAGAGAATCTATAGGCTATTGTCAAAAGGAAGATGAGAACTACAGACGAGCTGAGGGCTGCTATCAAAGCAACCTGGTCTTCAGTAACGTCTCAGCAGTTCCACAGACTGATCTCCTCCATGGGATGCCACACTGATGCAGTATTGTCTGTTAAAGGAGACCTGACCAAGTACTGAGTGAATAAATCAACAGAACCTTCCAGAAGTTCGACATCTCTGTATTGTAAACTGAATTTTGATTTTCATGAGCTGTAAGCCGTAATCATCAAAATGTAAAAAGAAATAGTTCCCTTCACATGTAATGAATCGATAATGAGATTTACTTTCTAAAATAATTTAAGAAAACACCTCTTTTCTATTTCTAGTCTACCTTTTCAGATGCACTAGTATATTGTTGATGTACTCTCTCACCTCTCACATGGACCTGTACGATGGTCAGAGTCTCATCGTTCACCCTATCCCGTACTGTGTAGTTCCCACTGTCAGAGCCACGCCCATCTGTAATCTGAAGAGTGTTGAGACGAGACGCTCTCTCTTTATAATCTGGACTGCAGTCTATCTTCTCCTTGTCCACGGTGCAGATCCGTAGGTTTGATGGTCGTGCAGCGTCACTGGGAGTAAAACTCACCTCCACCTGGTCAGTGAGGGGTAAGTGCACGTCTATGGGCTCTCCTGGGATAACCACACGCCTCACCTCGACAGCTAAGGAGAGGAAAGTGAGGGAATTAGAAACATCAGAAAGTGTAGTGTTGAGGTTAATACCCTCATTAGGGTCTGTTTACATGTTGTGTCTTTTGTGTACTCAAGTTGATTCTTTTATATAGACATGTGACTAGGGTTGGGTATCGTTTGGGGTTTTTTCGATACCGGTGCCAAATTGATACTTTAAAAAAAATGAATGCTTAAAATTGAACAATATAATAAAAGTTTTTAAGTATATATGAATATATAAGTAAATACAAAAAACAACAACAAAACATAAGCCAACTAACCCAACTACAATAACTAAACCGCTTCAAATTTTAGCAATTCTTTTGCAGAAATGTCACCATATTTGAATCCATGTTACATTAGTATTTTACAAATCGTTTGACCATTTGTTAGCATGAATGCAAGATTAGCATTTTGCAGTTAACATTACATTAGCCTACTGCTAACCTGCGGAAAGGCTGCTGTCGTCATCATAATCGCTGGACTCCTTTTTGCTTCGGTTGTTATGACTGAGGCTGGGGGTCGTCCACACCAATAGCGCCAGCTGTTGTCCGCAAGCTGTCACACACGGCGCGTCCCTCTGCTTTACGTTTATTCCGTGTGCCCTCAAATGTTTCATTAGATTTGACGTGTTTCCCCCTTTACACACGACTGCTGTAAAACATTTACTGCACGTCGCGGTGTCGGAATCCTTTCTTGTGAAATACAGCCACACTTTCGGCCGTTTAGTCTTAGACACAAGATAGCAGTAGATCACCTGCTGATGTCAGAGCGATTGTAATGTTAGTTGCTGCGTTCACGCGCATCTCGGATGGTCTAATTTCCTGATTTGTGCTTTAATTTTTTTTTTATCTAATCTAATAAACTTTTAATCTACAAAAATAAAATGTGTTTTGGATTTGTATTATCCAAGCTTTCCGAAGTCCTCAAGATTTTTCTAATTAAGGAAATAATTTATTTTTCTGATCATTTCTGACACCACATGAATGCAGTATTTAAATTGTACTAGCGATCATGTGTGTTGATGAATCTAATGATTATTACAACTGTGTCATCTTCAGAGCCCCAGAGAACAAATATATTAATCCACAGTTCAGGTATTTAAGTGGCACCGAAATGAGGCACCGAAATTCACGTTCTGTTTCGGTCCGGTACATACCGGTTATAGAGGTACCGGTGCCGTATTGGTACCGGGTTTCGGTACCCAACCCTACATGTGACAAGCGCGCTCACATTAAAGAGTGACAGATGTTGCACCGCTTTTATTTAGAATCAAGCAAATTCACATGATGAGAGCAAGTCATGTGATAAGAACCAGCTAATCCCCCTTCCCATTCTTCAGGATCCCCGTTTCTTCATTTTTGCACCTAAACATGACATTTTTACATCTCGTCCACCAATGAATCCAGCAGCAAAGACACTAGAAGGGACTTTCAAGAAAATTGTCTAGAAACAATTAGAATGGAAAGAAAAGAGATTTTTTTTAAAAACTTGCTTCCTGGTATAATGATCTCACACACACACACACACGCACACACACACGCACACACACGCGCACACACACACACGCGCACACACACACGCACACACACACGCACACACACACGCACACACACCCCTTTGGAATTGGAGAAACACAGGAATTGGAAATGACTAAATTAGGGAGTAAATCCCCCCAAAAAAGAAAAAAAATATCAGGCAAAACATTCAGGCGTTGAACTCAAACCAATTAATAAACATAGATGCAGATGATAAACTAAACGTATCAGACCAGAACCCAGAATATTTTAATCCACTTCATTTTAACTAATGTCACTGATTCTATTTACAAAATCACCAACCTGTGTATCAGATCCTGTACACACACATTTTCACAAACAAATCGTTAGAGCAATAACTGAAGCCCTGAATAATAAACTCTTCACTCAGCAGCAGTTACATTCTGAAATCATTTAAATTAGCAGTTATTATCCCCTAATTAAGAAACCTGACCTCGACCCGTCAGCTGTCCAACTACAGGCCGATATCAAACCTCCCCTTCATCTCCAAGCTACAAGAAAAGGTTGTAGCACAGCAGCTCTGTTCATACCCAGTCAGGGTTTAGACCTGATCACAGCACAGAGGCAGCGCTGGTTAAACTGGTAAATGACTACCTGCTTGTGTTACTTGACCTTAGTGCAGCTTTTGACATCATTGATCATGTCGTTCTGCACTAAACATACATTCATCTTATACATTATGTGACTGTAACCATACCTCACTGTTCTCTCTCTGTTCTCTCCTTTCTATCTGTCTGGCTGATCCAGACCCCCTCTGTCCTCTGGACCTGTCTGACTCGTCCTGGTTCCTCTATTCTGGCTGGAGATCTGGTCACATGGAGCCCCGTGTGGTCTGTCTGGGACGCGTGTGGTGACTGGGGACGGTCCCACTTCACCATGAAGACGCTCCTGTCCTCGGCTGATGCACACAGCTGTTCTCTGAGGACTCGTGACTGCAGTCTCTCGATAGTTGAGGACTGGAGTTTCCTACAGTCTACCTGAGTCTCCAATAACCAACTGGACTCCATATGAACTTAAACACGTCTCCTGTTATACTGAACTTCCAGCCTCCTAACACACAGTATGAGTGCAGATCAAATCCCTGCTCTCCGTTATCACCCAGATGAGGATGGGTTCCCTGTTGAGTCTGGTTCCTCTCAAGGTTTCTTCCTGTTACCATCTCAGGGAGTTTCTCCCTCAGCACCGTCGCCCTCGGCTCGTTCATCAGGGATTAATGAATCTCTCTCTTGCAGACGCTACTGCGGTGTGTGTAACAGCGGTGTGTGTAACAGCGATGTCCAGCACTGTTTAAAATAAACTCCGCTCTAGTTGTGAACCAATTTAATGTCTCCAGAGTTATTAATTTAATTTCCACCACAGTGTAATTGTAGATTTGTGCCTAATGTTTCAGATGTCACCAGCCTGAGCTCAGTAAAAAGAGAGCAGGCCTGTCTTCAGTGTCCTGAGTGTTACCTTCAGGAATAAAGTATTAAGTACAGTTGAGAAGTCTCCCTTAAATCTCTGTTACAGCCAATGGGAACTTTACATTTTAAGTTTATAAGAGAGAGGTGTAAGATCTCTGGAGAGCATTATAACTAGATGCTGAATACAGAATGAGGGTTAGTATTTGTTCATTGTTTATCAAGAGATTTCTTTAATAAAGACAAAGCTATAAAACACAACGTGTGTATGAGACTTACGCTCGATGATGAGACGCACGTCACAGACATCACTGTGATCACACTGACACGTGTATGTCCCTCTGTTAGTGTAATCAGCTGCAGTGATGGTGAGGTACGGCTTCCCCTTCAGGTACTGATCATGAGAGATGTTGAACCCCTCCTCTGACCTGCAGGAGCTCTGATCACACTGAGCCAGGATATAACCTGGGTTCTGAAACTGGGTCCATTTGAGTAAATCAGAACATTTCCAGTCACAGGTGAGAGTCACGGGGTGATGGAGTTTGGCTGTTACAGAACGTTGACCGGACACAGGGGGCGCGACTGAGAGGAACAGAAACACGGAAAAGGGAAGAGTTACCCTGAACATCTCAATAAACTCAATAAAGGAAATAAACTCAGGTGGTGTTAATGCAGACCATCAATACCCTGAAGCACTACTACTGTCAATAAAACTTACTGCTGATCATCTGCAGCCCAAACAGAAGTGTGTAGCTCCACATGTCTGCAGAAACACACACACAGATAATAAAATGATAAGTTATTAGACATGGACTGACTCAGAGCTGAATTTACTGTCGACTGTAAAAGATAAAGTGTCACGATGGTTAAACTCCAGCTGTGTGTCTCACTAACGGGGAGTGTGAAGTGAATGTGATGTTCAACTACCAAAGCCTGGACTCACCGGGTCATTTCTGTTCTCCACTCAATTCCACATGACCTGACAGCAGCGTAAAGACTCCATGACCTGACACACAACATCTGTTTTAAATTGTACATCATCTTTCCACTCCTGCACATCACTGTGTAACGCACACACTTCATGATACCAGTCTGGATCTGATGAGCAAGTCAAGTCAAGTAGGCTTGCCTTATTGTCATTTCACCCATATACGTCAGGTCAGGACACAGTGACGCCGAACAGCGTTCCTCCAGGATCAAAGTGACACAGACAACATCAATTAACAACAGAAACGAACAGAAACAACTAGCTAAATAAGACACCTGATCAGCCGAGGCAAAACAAATGAACAAAACTATCTAAAGTACTATACAAAAGACAACAAAGTGCACGTGCAGATATCCAAACGAGAAACATGACGACACGGGTCACTTCTAAAATCACACGGGGTCACCAGATAATACTGCACTTTAGTAGCCGAGGTGGGGGCGTGGCTTTAGCTACATCTACATCTACATCTAGGCATTTGGCAGACGCCCTTATCCAGAGCGACTTACATTTTTTATCTCATTATACATCTGAGCAGTTGGGGTTAAGGGCCTCGCTCAAGGGCCCAACAGGGACAACTTGGTGGTAGTGGGACTTGAACCTGGGACCTTCCGAACCGTAGTCCAATGCCTTAAACACTGAGCTATAGGCGAGGTGGGGCGTGGCTTTAGCTATAGACGAGGTGGGGGCGTAGCTTTAGCTGTAGACGAGGTGGGGGCGTGGCTTTAGCTGTAAGCGGGATGGGGAGTGGCTTTAGCTGTAGATGAGGTGGGGGCGTAGCTTTAGCTGTAGGCGAGGTGGGGGCGTGGCTTTAGTAGGTGAAGTGGGAGCGTGGCTTTAGCTGTAGGTGAGGTGTGGCTTTAGCTGTAGGCAGGGTGGGGGTGTGGCTTTAGCTGTAGGTGAGGTGTGGCTTTAGCTGTAGGCAGGGTGGGGGTGTGGCTTTAGCTGTAAGCGGGATGGGGACTGGCTTTTTTTTTTTTTTTTTGATTTTTCCCCGATTTTCTCCCTAATCTAGTCGTGTCCAATTCCTCCCCGTCACTAGGGGGCTCCCACATTAAGGCTACTACTACCACTCAGCCGGGAGGGCCGAAGACTATCACGTGTTTCCTCCGAACCACGTGACGCCAGCCGACCGCATCTTTTCGTGTCCCTCCGTTGCGCGAGCTCACAGACGCCCCTGACTGGCTGTAGAGCCGTGATTAAAGTGGGAGGAGCACTAAGTACCTCTCATCCCTCCCCTCTGAGAGAGAGCTCGGCCAATCAGCTCCCTCTAGACCTCCGGCTGCGAGAGGTTACAGCAGGGAGTGGCTTTAGCTGTAAGCGGGATGGGGAGTGGCTTTAGCTGTGGACGAGGTGGGGCGTGGCTTTAGTAGGCGAGGTGGGCGTGGCTATAATAGCCGAGGATGTTGTGTAAACCAGATCCAGCGTGGTTTCGTCTCTCGCTGCAAAGTCCACATGCTGCTGTGATTTAGTGACTGACTTGAGATTTTCATGGTTGTAAACTCCAGCGCCAGTAAACAGTTCGGGTGTGTGTCCTGTACTTCACTGATCCTTACACACACACACACACAGCCTGTTAGCATTAGCATTAGCGCTAGTGGAATCTACACTCTGATGGTGAAAACGGTGGTGAATTCCCGCGGTAGATAAAAAGGTCTACATGTAACAGTCACAACCTCTATAACTACACACACACACACACACACACACACACACAGTGTTAACGTCATCTGTGGGAAACACAGAGAGGAATAATGTTCAGTACTCACTGAAATACACACTGACAGCTTCATTCTTCAGAGTCCAGAGCACTAAATCTCTCTCACACACACACACACACACACACACAGAGTGAAACGAACCGTAAACTCCACACTGGAGAAATAAACAACATCCGACTGTTTCTACTTCCGGTGCTGAGGGGCGGGTGTGTGTGTGTGGGCGGGGACTTGATGTACATCCGGTGGAACTGAGTGTAGTTTGAGATCTGCAGTAGCCCCGCCCCCTCCCTGAAGCACTGAGGAGAGGTTTAATAACCTGTACATGTTCACACACTCTCTTAGAAATGACCTTTAAATTTCCACAGCAAAGTCTCAGTTAACCTTCCACCGTCTACTGATATAATAAAACTTTAATAATCTGATATGAATCATTCAGTAACTTCTTCCTCTCTAATTCTCCCCCCCGGCTGAGACACGACTAACCTCATGTGAGATACACTATATGGACTATACGCTCGATCAGAAGGGGATCTGGGGCGTGTGGGGACCGGGTTGGGGGCTCTTTGCCTGCTGGGCCCAGAGTGTGGTGCACTGGGTGTGGCATTGTGCTGCATTGGCTTTTCAGTGGGATTGGACCGGATGAGCTGGACTTTGGTCCCTGTGGGCACGGCTGAGCCTCGAGCGCCCCTGATTCTGTCACCAGTTTACTGGAGTATAACAGATACATGTGTCAATGTTATGGCTGATTACGATAAATATCAGTCATATTATTCATGAAATATTAAATATGAAATTAAATATTACATTTATTTAATGTAGACAACAAAATAATAAAAATAGTTAACCTGGTAAAAGTGTAATTTTATAGATGTAACAGTTGAAAACATTAGACCACTATCACAGCTGGTCCCAGAGTTTGCAATTAATTAAAAACATACGTTATAAAATATCACAGAGAATGAAACTGTACAGTGAAATGCTTGTGTTAAGGTCCAGGTGCCGTACAACCGAGTAATATACACAGTGTACATCAGAAGAGAAGAAGAAGATACATTAGCTAGGCCACTGGAAAGATGGATAGATAGATACAGTAAAGGTGAAAACATCTTTATGTGTTTCACATTTCACATCACTCACTGGCCAAGAACTGGTAGAAAATGTATAAAAAATAAATAAAATGTAACTATGTAGAAAATATAGAAATGTATATAGAATGTTATATACGATACAATGCAGATCCAGGACTACTGATCAGAAGGTCCCAGGATCAAACCCCAGCACCACCAAGCTGTCACTGTGGGGCCCCTGAGTGAGGCCCTTAACCCCCCACTGGCTCAGATGTACAAGGAGATAAAATACAAGTCACTCTGGACGAGGGCGTCCGCCGAATGCCGTAAATACACAGTGATAGAACACACGACTCTACAGCCGTGGAATGTGATTTCAAAGAATAATGAGGTGCGTTTATTTATAAAGAAAACTTAAGAATCATCTGGCTACACAAAATAAAGATCGTGTCTGATATGATGAGAATAAAGTTATAATATTTGAAGAAGAAAGAAACTATAATATTAGGACAATTTATTACATGGTTAGACTTTGACTTTGCTGAAACAAGCTGCTCTGTTTTTACCCCAATAACTCCAGACTGGTGGAAGTGACATTACAGCTTCAGAGCTCCACCTACAGGGGAGAGAAGGAACTACAGTCCGTAATTCTCAGAGATTTACTGATAACACCAGAGGAGTGTTTATCCTGAAGCCCTGAGCTTGTGTGGAACACTCTCACTCTCTCTCTCTCACACACACACTCTCACACACATAACACTCTCACTCAGGAAGTCAGAGGGAAACAGACTCTGGATATGATAAAGATCATCATCTAATGTAAAATATATTAATGAAGGTTAAAGTGTGTTAGCATGTTAGTGTTACTGATGAAACTCCACACAGGGCATTAGTGTCCTCTCGTCTGCCATGAGGAAGGCCCGGGTTCGAGTCCCAGCCAATACCAACCACGGATAAAAATGGAAGAGTTGCATCAAGACGTGCATCTGACAACAAACCTGTGGCGCTCCCTAATGGAGCAGCCGAAATAAAACAAGAGCTGCAGGTAAGAATCTGTACTGGTTTTTAGCCAATACAGCGTTGTGACTCATGTAGGACACGCTGTTGATGCTCTGAGCTGACATGTGAATTTCACAAACATCTCCAGTACATCTATCATGAATGGGAACCACGTTAATTCTTTTCACCTGCTCTTTATTTTTCCACCCATCCCGAGGCATCTGGAGATTGTGCCAGCTTCAGTAGACAGAGGCCGACCCTGCGAGGTTCCTGAGGCATCCAGAGAAGGACCTGCTCCAGCTGAATTCTTCTTCATGTTGGTTTGGAGCTACACATGCTGCTCCTGAGCTCCCAGTGATCCAGACCCTCATCTGCCCTCTGCACCTGCTGACTCATCCCTGAGCTGAACTGGACTTTGTGTTAATTTAAAGAACTTCTGTTATATCGAACTTTCAGCTGCATAACACACATGATGTTTTATAATCCCTGCTCTTATCACCAGATGAGGATGGGTTCCCTGTTGAGTCTGGTTCCTCTCAAGGTTTCTTCCTATGACCATCTCAGGGAGTTTTTCCTTGCCACTGTCAGCCGTCACCCTTGGCTTGCTCATCAGGGACAATCTCATTATTATCTAGACACATTTTTCTCACTCATACACACTTCCATAAATTTTCTTTCCATTTTGTGAAGCTGCTTTGAGACAATGACCACTGTTAAAAGCGCTATAAAAATAAAATTGAGACAGCATCCTTCACAACTCCTAACTTCCCACATTAGAGCGTCTACATGATCTCAGTCGTCTCTGAAACGTTATGGAGGACACTGGACACGTGCACCAAACTGTCCATATTAAGCATCACGTTCACGTGTCGCTCTTCAAAACCCCCTGGAGCTCATGCAGAGAGCCACAAACAGGAATAATCTCACACTGTTATTCCTCACTGAGATCATGAAGCTGCAACCCTGTCTCATTCCCCCCAGATGTTCCTTCAGGTTCTCCATCACTCTGCTGCTGCGTGAGGTTGTTTAACTCCGCCCTCTTCTCTCTGCACCACCGTTCAATCTCAGCCAGGTGGCGCTCCGTCTCTGTCACGCTGTCGCAGCTCGAACCCTGCAGGGGTCCTGCTCCATCACCGTCGAGCTGCTGGAAACTCTTCATCACCTTCTCCATCTTCCTCATCATCTGATCAACACACACCACATACACACACATCATTACACACTCTGTAATCGCATAACCTTCCTTATTATCGCTAACAAACGAGGTGGAGAAAGAAATCCCTCCCTCTGTGTGTGTGTGTGTGTGTGTGTGTGTGTGTGTATAGTCAGAGATGGAGAGAATCCCATTAAGAGTCAGAACCCTCTTGTGATGTGACACACACTACACTGCTCAGGTTAAAGATTCTTTTTACTGTAAAACCCCTTTAAATGAAATACGCCAAGCTGCTGAAACTAAAGAGTTAAAAGAGAAGAAGTTCGAGCGCGCGGTTTTACACAAGTTTATATTCCTGATGTTATGAGAAGTGTTGAGTGTAAACCTGCAGGGAGCTGCAACAGCTGGAAAGCATTTCTTCTGCTCTTTCTTTCTTCAGCTTCAGCTCCTGTTGATTTCCGACTACAATGTTGTCTTTAATAAATGGCGTGTGTCATTTCCCCTCCATCCTCCAGGGGGAGCCGTGGACTGAATTATTTTCTCTAATCTCTTGTCCATATCCATCCTGACTGCTTAGATGGTAATATGTTTATGGTGCTCTCAGTGTGTTAATGTAAAGACGTGGCTGTTTACACATGTACTCCGTGTACTCAGGACAGATGTCATGACTGTTTAAGCTAATATTCGCCATGTCGATGTGTGTGTGTGTGTGTGTGTTTCAGCAGAAGCCACAGCGAGCTGATTGTTTTTAAAAGAGCTATTTTTGTATCACTGAGCGTTTTTGTCAGAATGAACAGATTTTTCTTCTCTAAACGAGTGAAGGGACGGGATTCAGAGACACACCCACTACACCATCACAACTCCTTACATTAAAGCTGAAAGTCTCAACTTCACTCACATCCTGAGTGTTTCATTTAAAATTCAGTGTTCTGGAGCTCAGACGCCCCAAAACAAACAAAAACGTTCTTTGTTCCAATATTTATGGGCCTGACTGTGAATGATGGAGAGCTACATCACTGGCCATGTGGACACGCCTCCAGTGATCAGGTTAAATAGTGTGTGTGAGTGAGTGAGTGAGATCGATAAGCACACCTCTCCTCTGTGAGTGAGCAGGAGTCGTTCCTTTTCCCCAGTTGTGCAGAGTCTCAGCTGTTCTCTCTTGGCTGCACAGAACAGCTTGATCTGCTCTGAATACTTGGCGTTCTCTCTGTAGCGCTCCTCCAGAACCTTCATCGCCTCTTCTGCCTTCTGCAGAGCTTCTAGAGAATTAACACTGTGCGCATCACCCTGCTCTCTCTCAGCACGCTGTACAAGCTTGTTCACATTTCCCAGTTGCTTGCTCACCTGTTAAATACACACACACACACACACACACACGCACACACACACACACACACTCACCCTGTCAGTTTACAGAAGTTTCTCTAAGAGTATCTGTCTCTCTCTCTCTAGATACTGTCACGACGTTTGGCAAATCTTTTATCGCTCCTCGCTCACTCCGTAGGCTCACTAGGTAGGTGGCCTCCGTTTCTGCAGGCGTGTGAAGGGGCAGGGTCGCGGGAAGCGGGCGTGGCCGGATGAGGATCATCGTTAATGGATCTCGGGCTTCTTCTCCCTGCGCTATAAAAACCAGACAGGGAGTGCAGCTCGATAGGTCCTGGTGCGGAGGAATGGTATGTCCACAGGGTGATGTAATGCGCCCCAGTGACTTCAGAGGCTCTAATGGAATGGTTCCCTTTGATCACCGAACTGAGAACAGACATAAGAACTGCTGGAGCTCCCTTGCTCCCTGCTGGAGGCACTTGCACTCTCAAACAGAGCTGGATTTCGTGACCCTGATGCCAGAGATGAAAAGGCCGCCGTGTATCTCACGTCAAAGCCCCCTGGCCCCAGCTGACGGACATCATGAGGAACTCCTGTTTGAGGCCGTGCCCCAATGAGAGCTGTGAGGCTGATCAACAAGAGGAGACGTCTGATGAAGCTTGCAGGAGCCGCTGCCCACACAGGCCCACTCTGTCACCCTGCCCACATGCCAGCTGGGCATTGTCTCCAGACCCGAACGTGCGCACTTTCACAACTTTCCTTCCCTTTTTTCTGTCCTCCCTCCTTAAACCCTTTTCCTTCCCCATTTTTTCTAAATAAAATTACCCTTTGTCCTATGACCTCACTTTGTGTCTGTGTTTGTGGTGCCGCCCTGCATCAAACCCGTTACAATACATAGAGACAGATCTATTCACTAGTGATGCAGCAGTGAAACTAATGTGAAACAGTGAAATAGATAACAACCAAACACCTTATTTTACACACACACACACACACACTTACCTTTATGAAATCCCGATGCACTGCATTCTTTCTGTATTGTATTAATCCGATGAGTGCCAGCAGCAGAAACACCAGCAGCAGCACTATCAGTACAATTCCCCACCATGGAACCCTGTCATCTACACACACACACACACACACACACTCATTTACATTTAGGCATTTGGAAGACTGAAGTTTGCATGTCATTAGATAGAGTATGTCACAAAAGTAAGTACACCCCTCACATCTCTGCAAATATTTAGTTCTATCTTTTCATAGGACAACGCTGCACTGCACTTTTCTTTGACACAATGAACAGTCGTCAGTGTAAAGTTTGTTTAGCAGTGTAAATTTATTGTCCCCTCAAAATAACTAAAAATACAGCCAATAATAGCTGAACCCCTGGCAACAAAAGTGAGTACACCCCTAAGTGAAAATGTACAAATTGAGCACAATTAGTCATTTTCCTTCCCCTTTGTCATGTGACTCATTAGTGTTACACTGTCTCAGGTGTCACCAGATAGCAGGTGAGTTAAATTTGGTATAAAAGCTCTTCGACTCTCTCAACCTGGCCACTGAAAGTTCAACATGGCACCTCATGGCAAACAACTCTCAGAAGACCTGAAAAAATGAATTGTTGCTTTACATAAAGATGGCCTAGACTATAAGAAGATAGCCACCACTCTGTAACTGTGCTGCAGCACCGTGGCCAAGACCATCCAGCGCTTTAAGAGGACAGGTTCTTCTCACAACAGGCCTCACCATGGCCGGCCAAAGAAGCTGAGTGCACGTTCTCAGCGTCAGATCCAAAGACTGGCTTTGGAAAACAGACGGATGAGTTTTAGCGTCCAGCATTGCTGCAGAGATTGAAGGGATGGAGGTCAGCCTGTCAGTGCTCAGACTGTACGCCACACACTGCATCAAATTGCTCTGCATGGTTGTCGTCCTAGAAGGAAGCCTCTTCTAAATATGATGCACAAGAAAGCTCGCAAACAATTTGCTGCAGACATGCAAACTAAGGACCAGGATTACTGGAACCATGTCATGTGGTCTGATGAGACCAAGATAAACCTATTTGGTTCAGATGATGTCGATTGTGTGTGGCGGCCACCAGGTGAGGAGGACAAAGACAAGTGTGTCTTGCCTACCGTCAAAAATGGTGGTGACCATGGTGGTTATGATCTGGGGCTGCATGAGTGCTGCTGGCATTGGGGAGCTACAGTTCATTGAGGGAAACATGAATTCTAACATGTACTGTGACATACTGAAGCAGAGCATGATCCCCTCCCTCCGGAAACTTGGCCGCAGAGCAGCGTTCCAGCATGATGATGACCCCAAACACACCTCCGAGATGACCACTGGCCTGCTAAAGAGGCTGAGGGTAAAGGTGATGGACTGGCCAAGCATGTGTCCAGCCCTAAACCCCATAGAACACCTCTGGGGCATCCTGAAAAGGAAGGTGGAGGAGCACAAGGTGTCAAATGTCCACCACCTTCCAGTGGCAACCTGTGAAGCTCTGGTGAAATCCATGGCCAAGAGAATTCAAGCCGTGCTGGAAAATGATGGTGGCCACACAAAATATTGACATTTCACATTTTCACTTAGGGGTGTACTCACTTTTGTTGCCAGGGGTTCAGCTATTATTGGCTGTATTTTTAGTTATTTTGAGGGGACAATAAATTTACACTGATATACAAACTTTACACTGACGACTTTTCATTGTGTCAAAGAATCATTTACGCAGTGTTGTCCTATGAAAAGATAGAACTAAATATTTGCAGAGCTGTGAGGGGTGTACTCACTTTTGTGACATACTGTAGATCCTTACACTGGGTTGCGGGATTCCAACTATAAGCACCATCAGTCACACACTGCTAGGAATGTTTTTATTTTGGTTGTGTAATGGAAAAATCACATTTTAATTATGTATTAATTTGTAATTGTGCCACGTAGACTATAGACGCTTTAAACTTGCTGAAGCTTAGAAACACAAGGCGAGAATAGAACAGAAACAACCTGATTGTAATTGTCCCTGAATAAATGATAAGGTCTGGACATCTGGTCTGGGTCAGATAAAGAGTTGAGTTTGAATGTAGGAACTTCATGTACGGGGCGTTGATTATGTTAGCAGAGATGTTCGTGTATAAAATGGGACAGCGGAGAGAAAGAGATCACCTTCTCCATGCTGCAACTGTTTGCTGTGTGAGACTCTGGTCCTTCTGCAGAAGCTTAGAATAAAACCTTTGTGACTTTGCTCTTACCCAGTGTATGAATTGCTTGTCTTTATAATATATACAGAATTTCCACCACAATACTTGGCGTTGTCGGCAGGATTCCGTGTTTGAGGAAGGCACTGGAGAATCGCGGGGAGGCGTAAGCGCTGACGCCTTGAAGGCTGTTTCACTTCATCTCGAACGCTTAATTGTCTATCGAGCGTGAGAGGACCGGGGATTCACCATGTCGCCTCAACACCGGAATGAGAACTAAAATCCTGTGGTAAGGAAATTGTTTTTCTTTAAGTTGTCAATAATTAGGTAAGAAGTGCGCTTTCTCACAGTGAAGAAGATGGATTTAGACTTGGATCTATCACACGGGTAAGGGACACATGAGTACCCAAAAAGTGCAAGGTGCACAAAAAGGAAGAGAGTGGGTACTGGGTTTAGTCAGTTTACGAAAACTGACCCTGCAGCGGACGCGCTCAGGTAAGGACCTCCGGAGGTAAAAACAAGTCAGTGTGCAAGGTGCACAGGTAACAGTCAAGAGGACTGAGAGAGTTCACTGTGAGGTAGTGGCACGCGTAAATTTGACAAGTAAAAATCATGGGTAACAGCAAACAAAACAAAAGATCTTGTGGAGTTCCTGTGGTAAAAATATCATCTAAATTATGTTTGAGAAATGTGGAATTCCAGAGAAAAAAAAAAAAAAAAAAAAGGGGAAATATGAAATTATGAATAACTGAGCTGCTTTTGAGATGTGGATGTGTGAAGCATGTGTTAGGGACAGAAAAGCAATGCAGTTAGGGACAGGTCAAATCTCACAATCTCTCCAGTGTGTTAAGACAGATCCTGACCTGGATGGCTGCCCACCTCGAAGATGTCCACAACCTACTGCTCCTGACTGCCCTCAACCCCATCATACAGCGCATACAGAAACACCAGTCCTGACCTCACCTGTGTCATCGTATATCGGAGAAACAGAAGCTGGACAATCGACTCAGCAGTGAGCCCCTGGACGAGGACGAGGATGAGGAACCGCTCAACTCTGGGAAAATGCTCATGGTCGGACTGGCGGGGTCGGATGGAAAGAAAAACCCTCGTGCACAGACCATGGAGCTGGAGAACCGGAGCAGGTCAACAAATAGCTGTCAGACGCAAGACAAGCTGGAGGACATACATTGGGGACACTAAGGAATTTAGACTTCACATGAACTCAGAGGACTGCTCATGTCTAAACTGGGACTTTCACAAAACTCAGGCAACTGGCCTGAAGAAAAGTACATGATGCGAAATTCTGTCTGGAATAATCAACATCATCAGGAATGTGTGACGTGGATCACAGTGTTGATTGCAAACTGACAGACGCTTTCCCAGTGAGAATGGACATGACAAACATATCTGCTTGAGGTTGAGGAAGCGCACAGAGAGGAAGAGATCACGATGGGAGAATGGCAGAAAAGATGAAGGAGCGATGGGAGGGGACTGAACTGAGGTGATGCGGCCTGAAGGGGAAGGTGAGTCAAAAATGATTTTCCTACTAACACTTCTTGCTCTGATCGCAATGAAGAAAAGCTTGCTATCTTTTTCAGTGATTCTCGTGTGATTAATTCTCTTAGAAACATCCGCTGTAGGTACATATGTTAAGATGATCTTGAAGTATATCAGCAAAATGCCAACAATTGAATTGCAGCTCCACGACAAACACAATTCATTTTGGTAGATTCTGTGCAGGTCATTCAGTCATTAAAGCATGTGAATTTGACAATTTAGTGAAACAGAGCGGCAGCTTCCTGAACTCTGTGGGCACTTCAGGACATGCAGCTGAAGAAAGCGTCACGAAGCCAAGTGTGTGGCTTTTTCCAGGTGTACAGGATACATTTGGACTTTTTGCTCTTTTATTGCTACCCAGTAAATCTATTGGGGTGAAATTAGGTATAAAACTCTTGAGACTAAACCAGTATTGAGCCTGAGTCACACTAATGTTCCCTAATTACAGTAGGGACACCCATAATGTGTTATTGGTTATAAGGAATAAGGCTGAGTAAAAAGAAATTTAAAAAAAGAACTGGGCCTTTGAGTGACATGTGGTATGAGTGAGAGTGATTGAGAATGAACCTCTTATCTGACATTACAGCCACAGAGAAACAAATGCTGATGCAATGCTGTTAATTTATGTGGTAAAGTATAAAAGAACTGTATATATGACGGTACATACAGTCACAAGACCTGGCCAGGCAGAAAACTATGATATCAGCATGCAAAACCTTTCTTTTCTTTTTTTAATGACGGTTTACGTTTATCATTACTCACTAAAGTGTACGAGCTAATGGCGAGTACGATGTAGGTTTGATTAAGGGAACTGAACTGGCGGTGATCAACTCAAAGTAAAATTTTAGGTCCTACAAACCTAGGTCTTTAACTGAAATAATTCCGGTGTTTAATTCTTTATTGAAAGCTGTTGTCATAATACACACCAGCAGAACAAGGTCATAACGCAAGCCATATCAAAGCTACAATTCACACAAGTCAAGTCTTTAGGTCAAATTGTTTTGGGACAAGATAAAACTTTGGATCCAAGTACAGTAGTATTCCAAAATATTCTAAAACAAATAAGAGAAATGAATGCCAAAGTAAAAATTACAAAAGTTATAAGTGTTTTTACTGCAAAAAAGTTATTTTGGTCTATGCAGTCCTGGAGGCCCCAGTGAGCTGTACACTCATGGGGAGGGTCTACTGGCCCACGGTGCACGTAGTTAAACTCCGGAAGCAAGAATAATCTTTCACTGGATTAAATTTGGCATTACAAACTAATTTAATATTGGCCATTCCAAATACTAAAAGGCCTTTTACAAAAACTGTTGATGAGAAGAATGCTCGTATGATTTCAGTCTTGCTACAGAAGCATGAAAAGAAAAAAGATCTGTATCTCACTTCTCAGCCAAATCAGATCCTGTAGCAGCAGAATCACCCATGAGTTTATGTGCAGAACCAGAAACTGAGAAGGCAGGTGTAGAATAAAGATATATACTGTAGTGGGTTACGGTAATTTGACATTTCTAGTTCCTCATGACTTTTCAGTATCATTTAAACAGAAAAGCATCAGACTTATTTGCAGCAGAGTGGTTAAAGTACAATGCTAAATTATAAACATCACTGTGAAAAGATGTATAGTTCTGACCCTGTTACTCTTTTTCCTACAGAAGGCGCAGGAGAACACCACTGCTACTGTGCCTACTGTTAAACCACTCGGTTCCCCAAGGACTGATCCACAGTGAGCGCCACTACACTACAGAATCCGGATATAAAATGAACGTGGATGGATCAACATTTTGTGATACAGAAACAGGTGCTAACAGGAGGTTGCTACGTGGTGATAGCACATGAACTTTTAACAGTGTAAATGTACAGTACAGTAATGCTCAACTAACAAATTAGATTCTATTTCAGAAAAACAGATGCATCAGCGAAGGCGAAGGCCAAACGTCCCCTTTCCTATAACCATAACATGTGTGTGTGTCTGATGCTCTCACACCCACAGCTAACCTTGACGAGCTGCAGAGCACAGACACTCCAGTAGAGAGAACAGTCTGGAGAAAAGCGGGATGTGTTTTCACAGAAGGGGTTTGGTACGACCCCAATCACAAGCCATGTCAGCATAAAAAGCTATTTCCGTTCTATGCTAAGTTGACACATGGGTGACAAAAGGGGGAATGGGCGATAGTATGTGCATTTGTGTTACTAATAATATACTGTACTGTAGGTGAAGGAATTAAGATGAAGCCAGAGAGCAGAAAGTAAAAGGACATTGTGGAGATGAAATGTTGTGTTATTGTGCAAAACTCTGAGGTTTTATCTTAAGTACAGGCCACTGAAAGTGCTCCTAACACCACACACACAAGTCAAGGTAGTGGAAACAGAGATGTGGGTCCACATGCCAGCCGCCCCAAACATGTTCCAGAACCTAAGAGAAAACAGAGGTCAACAAGGGTGAGCAGTGAAGTGCTAGTAAGCTCTCCTGTAAACCCCGACAGACCCTCACCTGCACGCATATGTGTACGGGTCAGAAGAACCAACCGGAGTGACGGGAACATCGCAGAACCACGACTCTCCACTCAAATTCATCACTAGAACAAGCTCATAGTTACACTTGAAGCCAACACGTGAGGGAATTGTAAGGTGTCATTGTAAGCAGTAGCACAGAGTAACAAATAGTGACATGTAACAGTAGACTAAAGTTAAGAACATATTGTAACTAATGACAAGATAGAAGACTGTTTTAGAGGACAGAAAATACCAGTGACTGAGATTATTCACATTACAGACATTGAATTGGCTGGACTGGACTGTTATTTAAAAAATGAGAAGTCAATTCCAACAACACCCCAAAGTAATCTGGGTAATTTCAGAAATGATAATAGTAATAGCTGTAACCCTGACGTGCCTCGTTATTGAGGACTCAGGGAGAAACCGTCATGGTAAAGTCTATTTAGTAAACTCAAGCCACCTACATTTAACTAGAATAAGGAGAGGAGACAGTATGATAAAAAGGCATAACGTTAATCTTAGGAGATGTGCTGGGAATTGGGGTTGTGCTCTATCATTAGACATTGCTGATAATATGACAGACATACACAACGGCTCGTGTTGGATATGCCATGCCAAGTTCCCTTAAAATAAAAACACCTGAGCTTTCATCCATACTGGTCTCTCGACTTTTAAAAAGCCTGAATATTTTAAGAGACGTACCGGTCACAGAGACAGTGTACACACATATGTCTTCATCATTCTGCGTGTCCCGGATGGTGTAACTTCCACTGTCACTCAGTGTCACGCCTCTCAGTGTGAGCTCTGAGTTACTGAGTGATGTTCTGGGTGTGTATTCAGTGTTACACTCTAGTGTTCTGTTAGTCACAGTGCAGATCTGTACACCATCAGCTGAGTCACTCCGTCTATAAATCACCTCCACTGACTCTGGTACGGACAAATCCAGCTTCAGATCTTCACCAGAACTTATCTGAGCTGTTGAGAACACGGCTGAGGAGAAAAAAACATTCAGCTGTAATTAGATTAAAATGTAAATCATTAGGGCCACATTAAGAGTCCAGTGTGTCTGTGGGAAAGTTCCTGGTGTTAAGAATCAGGTTACGCAGCCAGTGAATTATCTGAGCTCCACGTTCAGATAAAAATGCTCTTAAATGCATGGTCAGAAGTGTGTATAACTGAGACACCCCTGTTTTAAATCTGAGGTCTGAACACTGATGTGTGTAATTTCAGGATTCATCATAACTCTGCCCTTAAGTCTAAATGTGACCCCGATAATTCAGATGTAATTATCAGCAGGAGGAGTAATAACACACTTACTCTCGATGCTGAGACGCACAGTAGAGATTTCTGAGAACCCACACTCACACGAGTACGTGTCCCTCAGACTGTAATCAGCTTTAGTGACGGTGAGAGAGAGATCTCCCTGCTTATACTGATCATGAGAGATGTTAAAGCCCTCCTGTGAGCTGCATGATGTCCGATCACACCGAGCCAGGACAACGTCTCGATTATAAAATAAACTCCACTTTACTGAACCAGAACATTTATGTTCACATGAGAGAGTCACAGGATGATGGAGCTTCACTGTTGTAGAGCAGACTGCAGCTGAGACACCAGCTGAAACAGAGAATAAACTATTACAGTGAGTAAACAGAAATAATATTAGTGTGAGAGTGTGCAGTGAGAGTGTGCAGTGAGAGTGTGCAGTGAGTGTACAAAAATTTAGAACGTCTGTTTTAGTAATTTAATTAACATAGATACCACAAACTCAGATCACACTGAATGCGCAGCCGGCACCTCTGATCTGAAGCTAGGACTGTTAAATATTAGATCTCTCGCATCTAAAGCAGTTATTGTTAATGAAATTATCACAGATCAGGAGTTTGATATCTTATGTTTAACAGAAACCTGGATTAAACAGGACGAGTATGTAGCTCTAAATGAAGCTAGTCCTCCTGGATACAGCTACATACACCAGCCTCGGCTAACTGGTAGAGGAGGAGGAGTCGCAGGTATTTATAACCATAATCTGTCTCTCGTACAAAAACACAGTTTTAAATCTAATGCATTTGAAGTTCTCTACAGTAACATAAAGTCAGCTCAGTCGATCCCGCTAATCATCATTTACAGACCCCCAGGGCCGTACTCGGAGTTTCTCTGTGAATTTGCAGATTTCCTCTCAAACCTTGTTGTTTCTGTAGACAAAGCGTTAATTGCTGGAGACTTTAATATTCATTTTGAGAATCCAGAAGACCCTCTGAGAACAGCATTCTTGTCCATACTGGACTCAGTAGGAGTAAATCAGTGTGTAGTAGGACCCACTCATAAAGCAGGTCACACTTTAGATTTAATATTATCCTTCGGATTAATTATAGGAAATATAACCACAATTCCACAGTCTGAAGTTATCTCAGATCACTACCTTGTCTCGATTAAAGCGTGTTATAGTAATAATGTATGCAGCACAGCACCGCGCTTCCACCTTAAACGTACATTTACATCAAATACCGCACAGAGCTTTAGATTGTGGCGAGGTGAAGGGGGCTGGCTCAAACGCCGCCGATCCCCTGATTTAACAACTGTAGCCAATTACGCCACCTTGGGAATTGCACCCAAGGAAATAAACAACCCTAGTTATTAAATTAACTAAGGCACCCAGGTTCGTTCACTGAACAGGCAAGAGGCGTGGATTTCGTACACGAACATTTATTCACTCAGACAATCATACACAATATAGCAATTCAAAATTTATTCACAATTATAATAAAAATAGTTACATCATTAAGGAACTACTACACTAAAATGATGCACATTAAAATCTACAAATCATCAACTTGGAGCTGGAGCTTACCAGTGGATGGCAGACTAAAAGAGAGAAGGGGATGAATATCCCAGCAAGAGTCACCCCAAACACACGTGAATCACACCCCCACACACAATTCACTGTGACAATCGGCACAAGCGGGTGACCAACACGCACACGGGAAAGGGAAACAAACCTCCAACACGTCACACTGCCACCAACCTTAGCTCACAGCTCTACAAGATTTGGAAATGTAATTAAAATACATACAACCAGCAAAATAGAAAGAAGAGAGAGAGAGAGAGAAACAACTAACAGTTTGAAAACAAGTTCTCAGCCAGAAATGCAGGCACAGCAGCAATATGGCAAAGCAACCCGCCAACAAAGCAACAGTCATGCAACATGGCAGTGAGGCATAATGCAGATATTTAACCACCAACAGTAGAGCAAAAACAAACTCATAAAACAAAAGAAGCAGTACTCATGCAAAGCAATATTCATGCGAAGCAAAATTAATACAAAGCAATGGCAAGCCAAGCTAATGCTAAGCAAAGTTAATATAGCCAAGCAATGAAGCAAAACAGAATGAAACAAAGCAAAACAAAAAGTAAGACAAAACAAAAAGTAAGACAAAACATTTTTACATTTGATAGTTAATAGTTCCAGGTTGGGTGTGCAGGAGCGTGCGAGAGGAACAACGCTCGCGCTGTTGCACCAGCTGCTGTTCACCATTAAACACACGCCGCCTCCCCTTGTCTTCCCCGAGTCCCGTGTCCTGTCCATGCGGTGAACCGAGAAGAACTCGGCCGGCTGGATGGCGTGGTCCGGCACCGCTGGGTTCAGCCATGTCTCGGTGAAGCAGAGAAGATTGCAGTCCCGAATGTCTCTCTGGAACTTTATCCTGGCCCTGAGGTCATCGAGCTTGTTCTCCAGTGACTGGACGTTGGCGAGCAGGATGCTAGGCAGAGGTGTGCGGTGTGCACGGGCTCTCAGCCTGTTCCTGACGCCGGCTCGTTTTCCTCGTCAGTGCTAGTTAAAGTGGTAAATGACCTCCTACTGGCCTCTAATCAAGGGTTTTGTCTCCTTGCTTGTGCTACTTGACCTACATAATCCGTAAGCATGTTATTAGTTTTCATTGTTATGCTGACGACAGTCAGTTATATGTCTCAGTAAATAAAATAAATAAAATCGAGCAGTGTGTGCAGGACATAAGAGATTGGATGTTAATTAATTTTCTTCTGCTTAATCCTGATAAGGCAGAAGTTCTGGTCATAGGACCACAAGTAGCTAGAAGTAAGCTTTCTGATCACACTGTAACTTTAGATGGCCTTTCTGTTCCATCAAGTGCAACAGTAAAAGACCTCGGTGTGATTATAGATTCCAGCCTTTCGTTTGAAGCTCATGTAGATAATATCACCAGGATAGCTTTCTTTCACCTTAGAAATATTGCCAAGATGAGAAACATATTGTCACTAAATGATGCAGAAAAACTAGTTCATGCTTTTATCACGTCTAGGTTGGACTATTGTAACGCCTTACTGTCTGGTTGTTCAACTAGGTGTATAAACAAGCTTCAGTTAGTACAGAATGCAGCAGCGAGAGTCCTCACTAAAACCAGAAGATACGAGCACATCACCCCTATCTTATCTACACTGCATTGGCTCCCTGTGAAATTTCGCATCGATTTTAAGATACTACTTTTGACATTTAAAGCACTAAATGGTCTCGCGCCACAGTATTTGAGTGAACTGTTAGTGTCTTACGATCCGCCACGCCTACTTCCATCAAAGAATGCAGGCTGCCTGTCAGTACCACGTATTATTAAAACTACAGCAGGGGGCGGAGCTTTTTCTTACAAAGCCCCGAAGTTATGGAATAGTCTTCCTATTAATGTTCGGGACTCAGACACAGTCTCAGTGTTTAAGTCTAGGCTAAAAACACATTTATTTAGCGCAGCATTTTTGTAAATAGATTAACCTTATGGGTATGTTTAGATGCTGTCCTCCCCACTCTCATTGTTCACTCAGGTTTGTTGACGGTGAGGTGATTGGTTGCTTTACATCTTGGTATAGTTGAGGACTGGAGTTTCCTACAGTCTACCTGAGTCTCCAATAACCAACTGGACTCCATATGAACTTAAACACGTCTCCTGTTATACTGAACTTCCAGCCTCCTAACACACAGTATGAGTGCAGATCAAATCCCTGCTTTCCGTTATCACCCAGATGAGGATGGGTTCTCTGTTGAGTCTGGTTCCTCTCAAGGTTTCTTCCTGTTACCATCTCAGGGAGTTTTTCCCTCAGCACCGTCACCCTCGGCTTGTTCATCAGGGACCATCTGAACATTCTGATTCATACACACTCACATTTCATACAAACTTCAATCATTCTTTTGATTGTGTAAATCTGCTTTGCGACAGCATCAATTGTTAAAAGAGCTATAAAAATACAATTTAATTGAATTTATTTACAGTGAGAGTGTAGAATGAGCAGTAA
>CM059208.1:857286-867286 GCA_030347435.1 Clarias fuscus
CTGGTAAACTGAGTCAACGACATCTTCCAGCTTCTGTGCCAAATCTGGGGTTATATTACCCAAAAGTTCAACCACCTCTTTGAGTGTGTTCTCATCTCCATCATGCTCCTTCAACCCTTTAATACACAGATTCCATCTCCACTTGTAACGCTCCAGTTCTGATGTGTTCAACCTCAACTCCTCATTAGATCTCACTAGAGATGCTGTTTGCTTTTCCAAAATGGCATATTTTTCCTTACACTCCTTAATATCTGCAGCATTGAACTCCACCGATTTGGAGAGGGTCGCAATCATCATGCTATTGCGTCTAATTTTGTCTGCAATTTTCTATCTAGAGAGTTGAATCTTGTTGTTAATGAGTGAATCGCCTGCAGCAGGGCCGCATTGGGGATGTCAGTGTCGTCTGGTTTAACCTTCTTTTCAGGATTCTTTGTTGGGGTCGTTTTTCTCGACTTAATGTGATCAGTTTCCTGCACTTTGGCGTCTGTTTGCTAAATGTGCCAAGTTCTATATTCAAAAATGAATAAAATATTATAAAATAAATTAAAAAAATATGAACTCATTCTGAGTTTGCCAAACTAATAAAAGTGATACCAAGGCTTTTAATTAGCGAGTTGAGTTTTTCCCCTGTGATAAATTTGTGAGAGTACAAAACTACAGGTTGAAGTAGCCTAGCTCTGCCATGTCCGCTGGGTTGCCCTGTTTGATCACCGCACTGAGTGATAACAGCCGTAAGAACCCTGCAGGAGCTCCCGCGCCACTTACACTCTGATGAAAAGACACTCTGATGTGTGTCTCACGCTGTGTGTCTCACGTCAAGGCCCTCTGTAAATATAAAAGCTGGAAATCATATAAATATACTTTTGAGTTGAATTGAGTAGAAGTCAGTGAATAGAGTAGACCAGAATAACTACGTTTAGTACGATGATGTACAAAATGGAGTGAATGTAATAAGATCAGAAGTCAATGCAGTGGTTACTGTAAGTGAAAATGTAGACAATAACTGAGTAGATATGACTGAACTGCACGGTAGAAGAAACTAGACTATTATTTAACAAACAGATGTGCTACTAAATATTTAATAAAATGTCATTGATACTGCTCTATCACAGAATTAATACGTTACACTTTAAACTATAGTTACACTTTACTCAAGGGTTACTTTAATTCAGGTCAATTACTGTATCTAATGACACCAGATTATAAACAAAGAATCGATACACACATTGCCATTTTAATTAAACATTTATTTTCTAGATTTGACACGATATGAGGTCTAAACTCAACCTGGTTTCCTTGTGACATGCAACACGATCATAAACACAAAGGGCTGATTTGATCTTATTAGTAAACAGTCTGACAAACAAAACATTATACAGTTAATATGTGGAAGGTAGACGTCTGCATTAGAATCTAATGAGTCACACATCTGATAGATTGCTTTGATGGAACCTGACAGATTGCACGCCTTCACACTTCAGTTTCCTGTAAACTCTGGGATCTTTACAGACGTGTGTTCAGGCCGCCCCAGGTCTTAAAGGAGCAGTGACGGTCTGAATGAAGACAGGACATTGAATATCCATGACCAGCGGTACCAGGCTGCACTCCGTGAATACTGAAATTCATTTTGACGGATGTTCAGATCTCACACTGCCATCACCCCGTAAGCACCGCAACAAGGAATGATAAGGAAGTACTGTTACTGTAAAGGCTAACAGACTGGTACAACCGTCCTTCTGTTCACATACATACTAATATACATCACTCTGATCTACGAGTGGCGTTCAAGTGAAAGCGGGACAGGAGCGACATGAGTTGTGAGACAGAGAGAGAGAGAGAGTTAAAGAGAGAGAGAAGAAGAGGAGAGATAACAGTTAGGTATGATCACAGTCATACAGTCAACATGTATAAGGTGAATGTATATTTAGTGCAAAGTGCAAGCAGGGACTCCGGCAGGACTAACTATGACATCATAACTAAAAGGGAGGAGCCAGAAGGAAACACAAACATGAGGGGGAACTGAGATGTAAAGCAACCAATCACCTCACCGTCAACAAACCTGAGTGATCAATGAGAGTGGGGAGGACAGCATCTAAACATACCAGTTCACCAGAATACTCTACGTCCATGAGTCCCCCAGATCTGCTCCTTTACCTAAGGCTCATCTATTTACAAACATTAAAAAGCTCCGCCCCCTGCTGTAGTTTTAATAATACGTGGTACTGACAGGCAGCCTGCATTCTTTGCTACACTGTGTGTGTAGTGTGTGTATTGTGTACAGGTTGTGTACTGTTCATTGTTAGAGTTTGTATTATAATGTACTGTATTGTGCACAGCATTAAACAGTGTAAAGAGCCGTCAAGTAGCTCTGTGTGTGTGTGTGTGTGTGTGTGTGTGTGAGTATCACCCACGCTAGGGGTCAAACCCATCCTATTGTCTTAAATCAACAACATTTAAGATGTTCACTATAAATATCTACATAAACTTATAATTCACATGAATAAAGAAGGCAATGATCCACAGGCGAGAGCATTACTCCCGACCTGTTGGCTTCACCTGCGTCTCTCTGTCTGTAGATGGCGCTGAAGTGTCGGAAACAGTGGAACCTTGGATTGCGAGCATAATTCGTTCCGGAAGTGTCCTCACACCTGCAGGGTTAACAGTTCGATTCCCACCTCATGTCTGTGTTTCATGTTTGTCCTGTGCTGGTGGGTTTCCTCCTGGTACTCCAGTTTCCTCCCACAGTCTAAAGACATGTGAGACCAGTCATGACCATGAGACCATGACTCTGTGGCTGAATACTGGTGTGATAAAGAAACCACAGTCTCATGTACACAGGCTGTTATTTTCTGCACGGCCTTCAACAAAAAACTTTGCGGTTTTATTTTTTGTTCAGCTAACTTGAAAAGTGTCGTTTCTACAAAATCATAAATATCAAAAGGTTCTGAATACTCAAAAAGGTCTATTAATGTGACCTAATTGCAATTATTTAAGTTAACGTTACTCAGTGTGTTTAATTACTTTGAGCATTAGGGTTTACAGTGTATAATAAAAGGGAAGCCGATGTCAAATGTGCTGTTTAATCCTCTCACACATTTACTCTGTCTGTTATTTTTTGCCAAACCAACTCTCTTTCTTTAGCCGATGCAGCCGTGTTGCTTTTTTCATTATTATTGGCTTGAATTCTTCATATGCTGCATTTAAACCTCCAACTCCGCCTCTGTGAAGTATGACGCTCGCTTTTTCACTTTGATTTTCCATTTTGACTCGTGAAATCGGCGATCCATTGAAAATGTCTTTATGTAGCACCGCGCACGCGCATTAACTCTGGGTAACCAGTAGCAGGTTGATTAAACTTACTCTGCTCAGGGGTTTGGAACCGACATACTCATGGTATGCGGGTTTGGAGTAAATCAACCCTGAGGTTAAGTTTTACCAAATCGTAAGTTAACCCAGCTTTCTGGAATACACCCCTGGATGTTAGCAGCAGATCCTTTGGGTGCTGTGGTTGAGGGGCGGGGCCTCCATGGATCCGCCTTGTTTGTCCAGTGCATCCCGCGGGGCTTGAACAGAATGGGATCTAGGATGTTTGGGGGCCGGGTTGGGGGCGCTTTTTTTCAGGTGTGCTGTATTTAAACATAAAGATTAGTCATGATACGTTAAATAGTTAATTTATTTAATGTTGACAACAAAATAATAGACAATAATGAACCTGATAAAAGTGTAATTTTATAAATGTAACAGTTCAAAAAACATGAGACCACTATCACATCTGTACCCAGAGTATCACAGAGAAATGTCCTGTACAGTGAAATGCTTGTACATCGTGCAGCTGAGTAATACACACAGTGGACATCAGAAGATAAGGGGAGGAGAAAGGAAAAGAAGGGGAGATACAGTAAAAGATGCAGTAAAAGGTTAAAACATCTTTATGTGTTTCACATTTCACATCACTCACTGGCCATGAACTGGTCAACATGTATAAAAAATTAATAAAATGTAACTGTGTAGAAAATATATACACTTATATAGGAACTTATATATAATATCATGCCGGACCAGGTCTACAGGTCTACTGATCAGAAGGTCCCAGGTCTAAACCCCAGCACCACCAAGCTGTCACTGTGGGGCCCCTGAGTGAGGCCCTTAACCCCCCACTGGCTCAGATGTACAATGAGATAAAATATAAGTCACTCTGGATGAAGGCGTCTGTCAAATGCCATAAGTGTAAATAATTACACAATGATAGAACACACAACACTGCAGCTGTGGAATGTCATTTCAAAGGATAATGAGGTGCGTTTATTTATGAAGAAAGGTTGGAATAACCTGAGTACACAAGGACAAAGATAGTGTCTGATATGATGAGAATAAAGTTATAATATTAGGACAATTTATTTCTTTGTTACACTTTCACTTTGCTGCTCTGTTTATAACCCAATAACTCCAGACTGGTGGAAGTGACATTACAGCTTCAGAGCTCCACCTACAGGTGAGAGAAGGAACTACAGTCTGTAACTCTCAGAGATTTACTGATAACACCAGAGGAGTGTTTATCCTGAAGCCCTGAGCTTGTGTGTAGCACTACATGTTCAACCTGGAATACATGTGAGGGAGATTTCAGCTCTGTTTACACACTGCTGACCAAACTCACCACTGTTACAGCATTTACACACACACACACACACACACACACACACACTCACTCATCATCATTACCGCTTAATCCCGTATTCAGGGTCACGGGGGGTCTGGAGTCTATCCCAGGAGAATGATCTCACACTGTTCCACCTCACTGCTGCTGTGTGAGATCATGAAGCTGCACCTCCGTCTCCACATCCAGGTTCTCTGAAATAAAGATATGTGTCCTGCATTTCTGTTTTTGTTAAAAGGAACAGGTTTCAGCGTAGACTGGCTAATTATTAACTGTTCTTTTACTGTTGTCTTTGTTATAATTGGCACAAAATGTGTGAAGCTGCTCCTTGTTCGGTTCTTCTATTGTGTTTCTTATGAATCATGAACCTTCTGACCACAATGTTTTTTATAAATCATGTGTGTGTCATCTCCCCTCAAGTTTGGCTTGATTTTTGTCCTCTAATATTGTCCATCCTTATCCATCCTGTCTTTGTAGATGGTCATGGTTAGATGGTTGTTTATCATATTTCTGTTCTCAGTCATGTGCCAGTCTAAAGACATGGTTGGTTGAACATATATTCGATGTGTAGCTAGGTTAAAAAGTTGAGATTTTGAGTGTCGCTTTTCTCTCTGCAGGTGTTTTCGTAAATGAAATTATATTGAGCAACCCAGAAAAAAAAGAAGTTTATTGTTAAATAAATGTATGTTATTAAGTTAATGATAAAAATGTAAAACAGAGGTACAGTATGTCAGATTCTTGCCCCTGTGGTTAGCACTCCATCCACATCCAACACTGATGTAAACCTCTCTATTCGGATGTAAATAAACGCTGATCGATGTGTTTTTTTGGGGGGTGGGGGGGTGATGTGCTGATGCTCGCGTCCAACACAACAGGAAGGGTTTCAATGAAGAAACGAAGAAAAAAAAAACCCTTCAATATTGACATAAGAAACTGACACGGAGGAAACGGCTTGTCCCATGAATCCACACGAAGCGCTTCAGGCTTTTTTTTTTTTTTTTAATAATTGTGATCTTCATGCTTTTTATTTTTGCTGTTTGTGTCCAGCATTGAATAATTGTGTCACTGACTGTTTTTGTCAGAGTAAACAGAGATTTTCTCCAAACAAGCGAAGGGGGCGGGGTTTAGTTCAGGACAACACAGAGACACATGGGCTACACCATCACAACCCCTTACATTAAAGCTGAAGGTCTCGACTCAGACACCAAAAAAACTTATCTTTGTTCCAAAACTTATGGGCCTGACTGAACATTATAGAGCGGATCAGCAGTAGCTCAGTGGTTAAAGCAGCAGACTACGGCTTGGAAAGTCCAGTGTTACATTACTGCCCATGTGGACACGCCTCCAGTGATACATAGTAGTGTGTGTGTGTGTGTGTGTGTGTGTGTGTGTGTGTGTGTGTCTTCATCGCCTCTTAGCTCACTGTACAAACTTGTTCAGATCTGCCAGGTGCATGCTCACCTGTTAAACACACACACACACACAGACACACACACACACACAGACACACACACACACACACACACACACTTACCTTTATGAAATCCCGATGCACTGCATTCTTTCTGTATTTTATTAACCCAGTGAGGTCCAGCAGCAGAAACACCAGCAGCAGCACTATCAGTACAATTCCCCACCATGGAACCCTGTCATCTACACACACACACACACACACACCATGTCCACAAGGCCACTGAAACACATCACACCAACACCATCAGTAATGATGAGACAGATCTCACTGAGGAGTTTCCCATTATTTATTCACCTGAGGAAAGTTCCAGTACAAAACAACAACAATAACGAATCATCTGTAACGTACAGAAGAACAGAGTAGCAGGAATAACAATACAATACACTCAGAGTCCTACTGAAGCACGTGTTCACACACACACAATACACATCACTGTCAGCTTCATCACTCTGTTAAAGACACGCCTGTCAGCCCTTCTGTCACTCACACTGTACAACACGGCGCCCTCTATCAGGAACAAAGTGGAATATCACCTGGAGTAGAGATGACACCACAGCAGCAGGAGTATTCACGGTCTACACTACAGCACATTCAAATCAGTTCTGCAGTCATGCATTTAACACTCAATAAGAAATGTACAAGTAAAGCTTTAAATATAAACATGAATAACTGTAATTTAATAAACTACAATCCATTTTAACTAAACTGAAACTACAGGACATTGACGTTTACATTTTAAAATATGCTTTCAGGACATTCTCACCATCATCATTTAGAACTTTTTTGAACAAAATCCAAATGAGTGCATTTTTTTAAAAAAAGACTGAACTTTTACTTAAAGTGTTTGTACCTGTAACACACGTATACAATATGCACTATGGTATATAACAAATATTTTAAGCTGCATTCAGAGTAGAATCAAGACTATAAAGGCAAAAATCAAAACAGGGAGACCAGGGGAGATGTTCAGTATGACCGCCCTGCTCCTCAGCCTCTCTCTCATCACTTCCTGAACGTCCTGCTCTTCACATGAGACAAGTCCAGCCTTTTAGGATCAGAGGAAAGATGATGTAAATGAACACGACAGCGAGCAGCAGACCCAGAAGAATCTCTGTGATTAGATAATGACGTCCTGCAGAAACGCGTTCATCCACCTCCAGCAGATCACACACACCCCTCATGACCAATCTAACACACCAGAGGTTTAGATATTCCACAACACATCCTTCTCTATGTACAGAGCACGGCAGGGCGCAGGGTCATGTCTCATTCAGCCCAACACCTCCAACTCCACACATTCAGTGACGGCACAAACCTCAGATAATGAATAAAGCTTTCACACTGATGCAGAATAAAAGCCCGAGCCCAGGTAAAGCCTGACCTGTAACAGTGAGTGTGTGTGTAGCTATGACCTCGTCATTATCAGCGTCATTATCAGCATACACCCTGCTGTCAGAGTCTGTAACATCACTCAGAATAAAGCAGGACTTGGACACGGCTCTCTCCTCATAGTCAGTGTGATAGTAAACTTTACAAGACAGGCTGGCAAATCAGGATCTGCACTGAACCGGGAAATACTGCAAAATACACTTCTATCAGAGTTCTATCAGGATGGGTCAGGACACCTTCTAACTTAGAAGCCAATGGTCTGTTCAATGAAACAGACTAAAATAAAATAAAACAAAACTGTAATCAACAAGTAACAAAAAAAAAAAAAAAAAACAGTTGCTAAGGTGCTGGCTGATACAGAGCGAGAGAGAGAGAAAATGGATCTTTACCCTCTAACAAGACTATCTTTTGCTTTACACGTGTGCACACACGTGTGTTATAATAAACAGTACACGCGTGCTGTACACACATATACAAAATAAAACACAAACACAAAATAAAAGATGTTTTACACACACACACACACGCGCGCGTGGTCACAGTGTTACAGAAAACAGTACACGCGTGCACGGATGTTGCTTATACCAGTAAGAGACGAGCACTAAGACCCAGCAGGGCAGACGATTACCCACAATTCCGCAGCGCAAGAGAGAGAAAAACCATTGGCTCAGTTGTGATCATGTGACACTCGACGTCAAAACAAGAAGCGCATGTGTGATACTTGATACTTGGTACTCGTAAACCAAGACTTGTTCGTTTTCCAAGTCAAATTTTATAAAAAAATATCTTTGCTCGTCTTGCACATATATATATATATATATATATATATATATATATATATATATATATATATATATACAGTATATATACGGGCCAGACACACACGTGCAAGATACATGTGCGTTTTGCTTTGCAAGCACCGCTAATAACACATCAGATTCATTACATCATTACAGATAATAATTGCAAATTAAGAGCAACATCTAAGTCTAACACCTTTATGTTCCCCTCACTGCCATTCTCCACACTCTCTACTAGGGTGCAGTGTAAACTCCTCCTCCTGACCCATCAGTGTGTCCATGGAAATGTTCCTGTTTATCTTAAAGAACTTCTTACTTGTGTGGCTCCACCCACAACCTGCAGTCCAACAGCAGCTTCCCCCTTCACACCCCAGAAGCAGGATTCAGGTTCAGACTCGGGTTCTCAGACACAGTCCCAGTGTTTAAATCTCAAAACTTAATTGTTTAGTGCTAGCTGTCACATGTAGACAACTTTAATTTACTAATTCAACAAATCAAAGTAATGAATTAAAAGAAAAAAACCCTGCCTTGTGGCATAATAAAAATATCAAAACTACAATTTGGCATCCTTGGAGGTGTGGCGTACACACATATGCGTTTAATAACCTGAATGTGAAGCTCAGTAACTTCACTGAAGCAGCTGCATAACTCGACACTGAATACCAGGAACTTTTCCTGACTTCCTTTTCCAGGGACGTACAAGCATCGTTTTACAATATAGAAAGAAATCAGGAATTAGAAAAGACAACTGGATTAGAAGGTGTGTCCAGACTTTTGACTGGTAGTTTAGATAACAGAGAAAACACTGTTACTTGTTACTTGTACAATCTTTCTGTTATGTAATTACATCATATAAAAAGCCTTACTAAAGCTTTAAGTTTCAATTTAAAAACAAAAGTTTGATTTGGATTTTTAAATCAGTAAAATATTCCTGTGACTAAAACCTGACTTGCTGTAGATATTGACGCAGGTCCGATCAGTTAACCTACTTTAGAAGCATCCTTGCTGTTGAAGGTCATGAAAATAAAGGTTAGGAGACTCTGTTTCTCATCGAACCCTTGTGCGAGAAATACATTATTTATATTTTAATACACAGCCAGTCATATGTTTGTACACCCCTTCTAACTCCATGGTCTTTTCTGAATTTAATTTCTTTCTACAAAATATACAATACAACGGCTCCTGACGTGTTCCTGACTGCTGCAGTACGGCCCCCACTCTGCTACAGCCAAGGGTGGGGTGCTGAGGTCTGACTCCTCCCCCTTCTGACCTCACATTACACACCAAATACCACAGAGATAATTAACACACACAGGTTATTACACACACAATAACAGTTCTGTTAGTCTCCTACACAATAACATAAAGATGAAAGATTATTCTAAACTCTAATAAAACTGTTACACAGCTGAATACAATGTTTATATAATGTAACATAATGAAGAGAATAAATGTTTATATAATGTAACATAATGAAGAGAATCAGAGGAAATGTTTCTGTAATGTAACGTAATTTAGTCATGTATTCTGTGTCCTACATGGTTCTGTATCATGTTGCACAGATTAAACCAGTAGTCCGTCTATTTCTTGGCTGTCTCCTCCGTCTTTACTAGATGGTGTTTGTGGATCTTCATCAGAGCCTCCTTCTGATTTCAGTTTCTCTCTGTATTTCTCCAGCTCATA
>CM059208.1:869786-1032286 GCA_030347435.1 Clarias fuscus
GCTATTCTTTTGATTTTTTTTTTGGCACCAACTGAGACCTGTATATCTCCTAAGAACTCGGCTACACTGGCTGCCCAATCCTCTGCTTATGCATTCTCTCATTCTCCATGGGAAACTGGCAGAGGTGGTGGTACGGGTCTGCTGTTGTCTAAGAGATGGTCCTTCACACCTATCCCTCTGTCCCATCTCAGTTTACCATCATTCAAATTCCATGCAGTTAAAGTAACCTCTCCCATTGACCTCCACATCCTTGCTCTCTATTGCCCTCCTGGTCCTCCAGGAAACTTTCTTGATGAAACGGACATGCTTTTAGTCTTTTCCCTTCTGATAACACTCCTCTCACCATTCTTGGAGATTTCAACCTCCTCTCTGACAAACTCCAATCCTCTTTCCTCCTCCGTCTCTTTAGCTCCTTTTCATTAACATTAAACAGCTGCCCAATCACGCATGAGAGGGACCTGGTTTTCTGACGCCCTTCCCCAGCCACAGATATCACTGCTATCTCTCTTCATGAATCTGATCATTACCTGGGATCCTTCACCATTACCCTTCCTATCCTGCCTAAAGCCAACCACCAAAATTTATCTTGTACCCGCAGAAACCTTCATTCTATCTCCCCTTCCTCTGTGTTTTCCTGTACCCTTTCATCCCTCCCAGACCCAGACTCATTTGCCTCTCTACCACTAGAGACTGCCACTGATGTTTTCTCTCCTCTCTTTTCTCATCCACAGACCTCCTATTCCCTCTCTCTTCTAAACCAAGGAAGGTTTCTTGTCCTGCTCCTTGGCTGTCTAATATATTGCTCAGCAATCAAAAACAATTAAGAACTGCAAAGAGAAGATGGAAGAATTCACAGCTTGATGCAGATCTTGTCTCTTACCATGCTCTTCTCTCTAAATTCTCATGTGAAGTGACTTCTAAAACTGCCTTCTACAAGAAAAAGATGGAAGCTTCTGTGAATGATCCTTGCAAACTCCACAACATCTTCTCTTCACTACTCAACCCATCGGCTCCTCCTGCTCCATTCTCTCTGATTGCTAATGAATTTACCATATTCTATGATGGGAAAATGGTAGCAATCTGCCAGACCTTCGCTGCCTCCCCAACCCCTACAGCAGAACTTCAGGACCCACTCTCTTCCCTCTTAGAAGAATTTTCCAACCTGACAAGTGATGAGATTCAGCACATCATCTCGTCCTCCAATCCCACCACCTGTTCATGAGACCCAATCCCTTCCACACTGCTCCAGGCCATCTCACAAGACCTCCTTCCCTTCATCACAACCATCATCAATCATTCCTGTTCCTGCTGCATTTAAGAGAGCAAGCGTTCCTCTCATCCTCAAGAAACCCTGTCTGGATCCAACGAACATAAGTAACTATCGCCTGGTATTACTTCTCTCTTTTCTTTTCAAAATTCTTGAACGGTGACATGGAGGGGATCCATATCTGTTCCATGCAGAGTCTCTATTGGTGTCCCACAAGGCTCAGTGCTTGGTCCTCTTCTGTTCTCCCTCTATACCCGGTCTTCTGGTAAGGTCATATCCTTGCACAGCTTTTCATATCATTGTTATGCAGATGTCGCACACCTCATTCTCTCCTTTCCTCAGATTTCCACTCGGATCTCAGCATGTCTGGCAGACATCTCATCCTGGATGGCAGCTCATTAGTTGAAACTCAATCTTAGTAAAACAGTTCATCCCTGGTGATTCATCCCCCTTGTCAAGACCTTGTGATTTTCCTGGACAACAATCGGATCACTCCTTCAGTCATTGCCTGCAATCTTGGGGTAACTCTGGACAATCGAATGTCATTTTCCTCACACATTACCAACCTTAATTCGCTCTTATTGATTTTTTCTTTACAACATCAGAAGAATTTGCCCATTTCTTTTTACTATTTCAAGAAAGAAATGGGCAAATTTCAATTGGACAACTACTGGACTAACTTACTCCGGGCAGGTCTGCTTCTGTCCACTAGTTGTCCTCTTCAGCTGATCCAGAATGCAGCTGCACATTTTGTTTTCAACCTTCCCAAGTTCTCCTACATCACCCCACTTCTCCACTCCCTCACTGGCTTCCTGTAGCTGCCCGCAACAAATTAAAAATGCTGATTCTAGCCTACAAAGCTAAAAACAGCCCAGTGTCTGCCAAATGTGTGTGTGTGTGTGTGTGTGTGTGTTTGTGTGTGTGTGTGCAAATAATAAACCTACCTCTTCTATCACAGACTGTAAAGATCTGTTTTCTGTTGTGAACACCTCGATGTACAATTTCAGGTATGATCTCTTGCTGTTGCAGAACAATCTGACAGAATCCAAGTATTTATTGTCGTCTCTGTACTTCTGCTCCAGATCTTTAATCTTCTCCTCCACCTGCTGCAGCGCCTCCATCACCGCTCCTGCAGGTCTAAGTTGAGCCTGCTTAATGAGCTCATCCACTGCTACCATATTACTCTTCACCTGTTACACACACACAGTTAGCGCACATACACATACATACACACACATACACACACTTTCCACACACACACTTTCGCAACACACACAGTTAACGCGGACGCACAGTTTTTTTACACACACAGTTAGCATGCACACACAGTTAGCATGCACACGCGGACACAGTCAGCACACACACACCCAGTTAACACACCTCTCCTGTCACAGGCTGTAAAGCTCGCAATTCTGGTTCATACAACTTTCTGTACAGTTCCAGCTCTTCTCTCTTGCTGTAGCAGAACGATGTGACGTGTTCTGAGTATTCTTTGTCCCATCTGTACTTCTGTTTGAGAGCATTAATCTTCTCCTCCACCTGCTGTAACACATCCTCCACCTCTCCTTCAGATTTGAGTAGAGCCTGACTAATAAGCTCATCCACTGCTTTCATCTGACTCTTCACCTGTTAGAAGCACACACAGTGAGTGTGTGTGTAAAAAAAGTTGTATAGTGTATAAAACAGTGTAAAGTGAGTGAGTTAATAAAAGAGAAGAAAATAAATGAATATGAAGTGAGAGTGTAGATTTACACACATGACTGTAATAACTAATGACATGTTACACACACACACTTATACATCAGTAAAGAAAACTAAAGATTATATTATAAACCTCTCTTCAGACTAAAAGCTGTAACAGCGGGCTTACAGCCAGTGCGCATACATTGGCTAAAACTTCTCGCTTGAACCACTCTCACACACAGCCTTATGCCGCCTATCTGCAGCCCCTGTGTTTATCAGCGCGTGCTATGCTCCTGTCGCCAGCGGCCTATGAAAAGGCCACGCCAAGCTCAACACTTAACTTTGCTGCTGAACCTTTCATAGGGTCTGAATGCGATGGCAGCCAAGCTTTCGTGCTGGCAGCATCGCACGGCTTGTGAGGTGCCCTTCCCTGATCCACGCAGAGATGCGCAGCACCTGTTGACGAAGCTGCCGTTGCATGACGACATTCCTTCGCACATTCGAAAAGACCGTAAGGCTTGAGACTGGCCTCAATGTGTGTGGAGCAGCGTTCTCATTCCACTGTTCACAGGCACAGCATGACTATTTTTCTCTTTCCGACGAGGATGCACATGAGATCAAGACTGAAATTCTTGCACGTTGCGGGGTTTCCAGCAATCAAGCTGCCTTAGAGATTCACAAGTGGGCGTACAAAACACATGTTGCACCCAGAGCTTAGCTGGATAGACTCAGCCATATTGCAATCAGGAGTCAGCCAGAGTCCAGCCGGAGTCACTCATGCCATTCGAAGTGGCAGACAGAGTGGCGATGGGTTTTATGCTTCACTCCTGTCCCAAAGAGGAACATAAAGCTGTAGGCATAAGACAGCCTGCAAACATGGTGATCGCTTTGGAATTTGCGCTCGCAAGGGTTTCTCTGGGCCAAGAAAAAAAATGAATGACAGAGAAGCTCCCCTCACCCCCAATTACAGCTCCACAACTGCAGAGTTGCTGGGTAAAAGTCAATGGACCTCTGCTCCATGTGCTACTAAACACCGTGAGCACCGTCACATCAGCTCACCCCTTGTGGTTCCACCCAACGCTCCGCTGTGTAATCCTATGCCAGTTACATGTGTGCATGGCAATCGGTGAGAGGTTCCAGCAGTACACATTGTGGTCGAGGACCACAGGGGTAAATACAATCTAAAAACTGGTATCATCCCTGAACTTCCTGTGACTTTGCTCCTAGGTCGGGCCTAGCCTGTCTTAATACTACTGGTGCAGACACCTGATGAAGACATCTAGACCTGAAGAATTAGGATCTGAGCGAGCTTGTGGAACAGTTAAGTGGCATGTTCTCCACCGAACCAGGGCTCACACATCTGGTACAATATGACATCAAGTGACCAGAAGCAAAGGAAAAAACTGCCTTTACAACAGACCAGGGCCACTGGCAGTACTGGGTTCCTCACTTCAGTCTGCACGGTGCCCCAGCTATTTTCCAGCAGCTCATGGACATCGTCCTGCATAACAAGTTGTTGAAGGTGGGGGTAACGGTGAAACCCCATAAGTGTCACGTTGGGCTGACTGAGGCACAGTACCTTGGGTATCAGATCGGACATGGCCTGCTGAAGCTGCACAAGATTAAAGTGGAGTCAGACCAGTCCTACATGCAACCCGCTATAAAGAAACAGGTAGGCTTGAATGCAGGCTTGAAAATTAAACTCATCATTTGTCCTGACTAGCCTGTCTTACTACTACTACTGGTGCAGACACCTGACGAAGACATCTATGCAGAAGCTGAAGGTGAGCCTAATGACCCCTTTAACCCTTTTGTGTCCCTGTCTCAGCAGGTTAAACGCGATGGCAGCTTTGCGCAGTTGCAAAAAGACAACCCCAGTTGACCATGTATGCCAGCTCTCCACGGACTTGTCTAAAGGTTTAATTAGACACTGAAACGCATGCTGTGGCGACCCTAACCCTAACCCAACCTCCCAAATTCCAGATCGTCGATTGCGTCCTGATGGTCCTCCCCAGTGCCACCTGCAAATTCTTGGCCCGTTGGCATCAGTGTGCAACTTGAAGGGTTGGTTAAGATCAAGCTGAACTGAAAAAGGAGGGCCATTGTTGCTTGGCACTTGTCAGTCCAATCCCATTTTACTCCCTTTTTCTTTAGATGGTTTCACGGGGCATTGATGTCAGTGAAATGGGGAATAAACTTGTGGTACTAGCCAACAAGACCAAGGAAACGTGGCAGTGCTTTAAGATCTTGACGTGGAGGATATTCAGCCACTGCCTGTGTCTTCTCAGGGTCTGTCTGCACCCCTTTCTCTGAAATGATGTGCCCCAAAAACTTCAGCTGCTGTTTGTAAAAATGACACTTCTCCATGTTCAAGGAGAGGTTCGTTTTGGTGAGTCTTTGTAACACTGCATTCAGATGTTTAGTGTGCTGCTCCATGGTATGTGAGTAAATGATAACGTTGTCGATATAAACAAGCAACATTTTCCCTTCAGGTCAGCCGGAACCCTCTTCATGACCATCTGGAACGTGGCAACGGCATTTCTGAGCCCACATGGCATGGACCGGAACGGATAAAGGCCCATAGTGGTCATATAGGCTGTTCATGGCTCTCCTCCTGCATCTCTACCAGCAAGTAACCAGATTGCAAATCCAATGTGCTGAACCAGGAGGCGCCTTCCAGGGATTCTAAGATGTCATATATCAGCAGCATTGGACATGCATCTGGTTTAGTCTTGCTGTTTCAGCTTTCCAAAGTCCACGCAAAAAAAAAAGGAAAGAACCGTCAGGTTTATATGGTGAGCAGGAGGGTTCCATGATGTTATCTTGGAGCAGCTGGTCTACCTGATTTTTCTTTAGTGGTAAAACTCTGTAAGCTCACCACACACACACACACACACACACACACACCATTGATGGATTTAAACAGTAAAGTGTTCCTCACACACATACACACATATATTCTTACACACACACAGTTCCTCTTACCTCTCTGCGCTTCCGCTCAGCTTCTTCTTTCTCTCCTGCAGCTTTTCTCTTCATGTATGTCACCACTACAGGAATCAGCAGCACCAGGAGCAGAAGCACCGCTATCACTGTCCCTGCAATCTCACCTGTAGTTAATCCTACAACACACACAGACAGACACACAGACAAAGACGCACAGACGTACACACACAGACACACACAGATAAACACAGTGGAGCTTATAGACAGTGGAGTTTATAGTAAACAGGTGAACAATCTCAGAGAGTGATGAGGCTCAGGTTTCACTCTTCACTTCTAAACACACAAAAGCAGGAGTTTGTTTCTCACTCAGTTTTCCAGCAGTTTTAAATTCATAATGATGAGAAATCCAGTGGAGACGTGGTGGAGATATCGGAGCGCTCGCTGGACTCAAACTCCCAGAAAGCAGTGCGAATATACGATTATACTCTGAGTAATGAAGGAGAGTCACCAGGCTAATTAGGGCAGGATTAGGATTAAAATAAAAGTGAGTCTCTGAGCTGTTGAGGGTGGAGGAGTTCTCCTGTTAGAGTTCCTCTAGAGAGAAGGTTCTAGATCTGAGCTGTGGAGGGTGGAGGAGTTCTCCTGTTAGAGTTCCTCTAGAGAGAAGGTTCTAGATCTGAGCTGTTGAGGGTGGAGGAGTTCTCCTGTTAGAGTTCCTCTAGAGAGAAGGTTCTAGATCTGAGCTGTTGAGGGTGGAGGAGTTCTCCTGTTAGAGTTCCTCTAGAGAGAAGGTTCTAGATCTGAGCTCTGTAGATGTTGACAGGTTAAGGAGCTGCTTATCAATAAAAAGCTGAGACTGAGCTGGTAAATGTGAGTCTGAATGCTCTGAGTGCTGCCTCATCACTTCAACACCACACACACACTCATGCAAACTGCTGTCTAATGTTTTAAGAAGGCTGAACACCAGAGTGTGTGAATTATAGACTTCACTCCACTGAGCACAGTATAGAAGGTTTCCCATAATCCCCTGTTTAACCCCTTCATTACACACACACTGAGACGTACCTGACACAGAGACGGCGTACACGCGGATGTCTTCTTTATAGTCCAGGTTCCTGATGGTGTAAGTTCCACTCTCTCTTCTCTTCATGTTCCTCAGTGTGAGCTCTGAGTTACTGAGTGATGTTCTGGGTGTGTATTCAGTGTTACACTCTAGTGTTCTGTTAGTCACAGTGCAGATCTGTACACCATCAGCTGAGTCACTCCCTCTATAAATCACCTCCACTGGCTCTGGTACGGTCAAATCCAGCTTCAGATCTTCACCAGGTTTCATCTGAACTGCTGAGAACACGGCTGAGGAGAAAAAACATTCAGCTGGATTTATTCAGAGTCCACAACTAAACTACAGAGGTTAGGACAGTGTTTACTGGGGGAAAGTTCCTGGTGTTCAGAGTCGGGTTCCGCAGCCCTGGAATTTGGATCTCAGTAACTCCACTCTGGAGCTAATGCTTTTTTGCATTATTTTTTCATGATTTCAGATCAAATGTTCAAGGTATCAATGACAGTTTTGTGTTCCACACATTCAGGTTCACTAGAGTGTTAAACGATCATCACTATCATGACATCATCACACACACTCACACTGTGTAGAGGAACCAGCTGTTATGATCTTACACTCATCCTCTAGAGGTGATGAACCTCATTGTACAGTATATAATTCTACAGTCATGATGTAATTTCTCTCTTGTTCAGACACACACACACACACACACACACACACTGCATGGTTTACTCTCCCTCTGCTCTAGACGTTACCTGTTGGTGTGACTGGAGTGTGTGTATGGAGTGTTTTATCTCAGGCAGCATCATCAGGAGAAACATGTTCAGTAAATGTAACACAATAAATATCTAATACACATGATGTACTTGTGTTACGTTTGATAACTCAGGGCTCTGGAATCACTTTCTCCACTAGAGGCACTGCTACTGTTTATTCTACACTTTATCAGCACAACAATTGTATTACTGATAAACGCTTTAGTAATAAACAATTTACAGGAGTAAAAATGTGTTGTTTTATATTATATTGATAGATTTTCTGCCTGTGAAAAGCAATTTCTGTGAAATTCTACAGTAATACTAATTTATCTTTACTGTGTGTGTATACAAACACACCTTTAGCTCTTATACTTAAAATACTGTGAATCGTTTTGTTTTTATTTTATTTCTCATTTCCTTATTTTACATTATAATTTTGTATAAAGTTAAGTTGCTGTGGGTTAAGGAGGTGGAGGAGGGTCTTGTTCTGCTTTTGATGCTATTACTGCTATTCTACATTTTATCAGTAGTGTGTAAAAAGCCTTTCATTTTCCATGCAGCTTGATTAACCATGGTTTAGTAAGTCCTGTCCATAATCCAGTCGTTATGTGCCAAAAGAAAGTCCTCAGTTATTGTTCCAGTCTGGACCTGGTCCAATACATTGTGCTAAATCATGATAAGTCAAATTAGCTTGTTAGCACAAGCTAGCAACAACAGCTCGCGTCAGCATGAGCTCCAGACTGTGTTGTTTAGGCTGGGAATGGGCGGAGACTTCTGCAGGCAGGTTTGATTGACAGATCAGGTTCAAGATGCACATCGAATGTGGCAGCAATGAATAAGGAAGGCGTGTGTCAAATGTTGAAATAGCGCCATCTGTTGACGAAAGCTTCACATGGGTCTTACAATAGGAAAGAGCGATGCTGTAATTAACGTGTACTATAAATCTTTTGTCTTTTCTTATTCAGTGACTGACAGTTAATTGTTCCACCTCTGTGTTCATTATCTGATGTGGAGACGTTCTTGTTTGACCTTGTCAGTTTATAGCACTTTTCATTAACTGTAACGTGTGTTTTTTAACAGGTGTTTTGCTTTTTATTATTATACATTTGTATTTATTATATGATGACTTATTTAGTTTGAATATTTATTGTACTGTACATTCATTATTTATTGCAGTAAGTGGATGAAACCATTAAAACACCGCGGCACTAATGTTTTTTTTAATATAAAATGTGTAATTGTGCAATATAAAAAAGCATCAGAATAAGACAATCCTGCTCTCTACCTTGCATAATGTGTCATTTCAACATGAGAATTAATTATTATTATTTTTTTTTACTGCATTTTCTGCTGAAATTCTCAATACATTACTGCAATGCGTCCGGCTGTGTTTTAATGTGTGTTATGTTGTAATTTAAACAAATTAATGTAAAAAAATATTTTAAAAAATGGATGCTGTACTACTGTAGATTATTTTAGATTACAGAAAAATAATTTGTTAAATATTTAATTATTATAATGATGAAAAAAGTAGGAAGACGATGTGTCCATGCCTGATGATGTCATCCTCCACCACACTTTGTAAGCTCTGTTTAAACAGACATACAGAATGTAAATAAAGTGTGATTATGAGTGATGGAGCACACGGGACAGTTACTACCAGGTCAGATCGGCTCTTTATATCCCTCCAGTTATATTAAATACTCTGTTGTCAGAATGTTAACACGACTCTTTGATTCCCATTAATGAAACAGGACGTTTTCTACATTTTGAAAATTGTTAGATTTACAATTTGTTTTTTATGAAAATTTACTTTATTAAGGTCTAATTAACATGCTATTTTACTTTGAGGAATTTTGGCCCTGATATATGTCCTGTATTTGATACTGATGTGTAAAATTCACAAGCGATACACAGCTCTAGAGACAGCAACTAAATTAAAGTAAGCATGTGAAATAATTAGGTATTTAATCATTTATTTTGTTTACATTGTGCTCCTATGGTACTAAATGCAGATGATGAACTCATAATGTGTGTGTGTGTGTGTCTGTGTGTGTCTGTGTGTGTGTGTGTGTGTGTGTGTGTGTGTGTGTGTGTGTGTGTGTAATTAGAGGATTAAATCCTGACTGTGTGTGTGACTCTGAATGTGAGTCAGTAATTGAGAGTGAAGGATTTATCAGCAGTAGAAGAGATAAACACACTTACTGGAGATTCTGAGGCGCACGGTAACGTAGTCTGAGAACTCACACTCACACGTGTACGTCTTCCTCATACTGTAATCAGGATTAGTGATGGTGAGAGAGAGATCTCCTCTCTTATACTGATCATGAGACATTTCATATCCCTGCTGCACTGATCTACATGATGTCTGATTACACCGAGCGAAGACGACGTCTCTCTGACTGTCCAAACTCCACCAGCCCCGACCAGAACACTGAGTTTCACATGGGAGAGTCACAGGCTGATGAAGCTTCGCATGAATAGGAAACACAGAAACAGCTGATCCAGGATCTGAAAGAGAGAATAAACAGTTTATATCAAGAACAAAACTATAAAGATGATTTTTCTCCTTAAATGTCAAATAAAGTGAGAGTCCTGCACTCTTCTCCAGTGTGTGTATTAATCTGACTGCTGCAGGGGTGAAGGGAACACACACTCAGAGAGAACTCAGGGCTGTGTCCCAAACCTCATCAAGTGCACTACACGACACACACACACAGTCATGACACGGTGCAGAGAGATTTAATGTGAGAGTGTAAACAGTGAGAGAACACAGTGAATTAGGGCTGCAAGATGAATTAAAAAAACAAAACCACGATCTCGATTCCTACACACGTGATCTAATGAGATCTAGTGATTCACTTGCGTGTGTTTCCCTGCATTCAGATCAGAGTTGCACAGATTACACTAAAACATGAATCAGGATTTTTCTCCATGGGAACTGAGATCACAATTCTCACAAGATCACAATTCTCTCTCCAAAATTCACATTTTTTCAACCAAACCATTTACTGCACTCAAGTAAAAAAGTGCTGCTACAAAGGAATGTCACCGCTCAAAAAAAAAAATTGCTCATTTTTCTTTATTTTAGCTTTCAACAGAATAAACTAAAAGCTGCTGAATATAAATATGTGAATATATATGTATGTTAACAATAATAAATAGAAATAACTAACAAATAGCACCTGTGCTTTACATACACACAGCTGATTACAGAACTCCATCACATGTTTTAGTTTATATTATTATTATTATTATTATTATTATTATGTAACGACTCCCCCTGGCGAGACCTGTGATAAAACATCCTGCACTGTTCAGAACTCCGCGGGGTATCAGCATGTGGATCTGCCGGTTCTGGTAAGTGCAGGATGTTGTCCTGGGGCTCTCGAGGGCGTGGCAGAGCTCTGTGTATTTTGTTTTCACTTTTCTTTTTAGTTTCTAATTAATAATCCCTTGCTATCTCCTATTTCGCTGACCCGCTCAGAAGTCCTGCGTAAGGGCTCTTATAAATACTATTACTGTACGTCCCATGGCTCTCTAACTATTATTATTATTATTATTAAAGGTAGATGTCTCAGAGTGTGTTATGTAGTTTGTAATTAAACACAGAGTTTACAGTGTATAATGTTTGATTGCTCTGAGTTATAAGACACTTGTAGTTTAACTCTCTGTAACTTTCACTCTGATCTCAGAGTCTCTGTGTAACAGCGAGAATCAACACTACAGAACTTTAACACTACTACTACTAGTAACAACACTACTACTTTAATTCACTTACACACTCTGTTACATCACTATTACACTCTACACACCTGTCTCTCATCACACTGTTTTAGTTTTAACTTTGTGTGTGTGTGTGTGTGTGTGTGTGTGAAAGATTTACCTTTATATTCTGACATAAACAATTATATAAACAAATGCATGTGATGAATAAGTATACTAAACACAAGATCAGAAGAAATTATAACAGTCTGACACATGTGCATTGAGATACAAAGAACATCAAAAGGAACCAGTGACACTTAAAAGTGGTGAATGTGAGAGGGAGAGTGAATGTACAGTGAGAGAGAGTAGTGAGAGAGAGTACAGTGAGAGTTAGAAGCAAGAGTGTGCAGGGAGAGTTTACTGTGAGTGTACAGTGTAGAGTGAGAGTAAGCAGTGAGAGTGAGCAGTGTACAATGTACAGTGAGAGTGTACAGTTTACAGTGTGAGTGAGCAGTGAGAGTGTAGAGTGTAAAGTGTAGACTTTAGAGTGAGAGTGGGTAGTGAGAGTGTAGAGTGTACAGTGAGAGAGAGTACAGTGAGAGTTAGAAGCAAGAGTGTACAGTGAGAGTGAGGGCGTTTTCACACTGGTAACGATCTGTTCCGTTCTGTACCCGAGCACGGTTTCTCCCCCTCCCCAACCCCCCCGCAGGTCTGCGTTCACACTGTAATAGCGATTGTGATCCCGGGGACACCTGCGTATTTACACAACCGCAAACAGTAGGTGGCGGTAGAGAGGCAGTTGGTTTGTTTTTCGCCGGAAAAAAACTAAGAAAGAAGAAGAAACGCCCGCTCGGGTCATGAACTGTGAGACACCTGTTAATGCTCCGTGTGGATGTTTTTATTTTTATGACAAAAACAACGACACTGTGAACAACATGCCCACTGACACATCTGTCGCGCGACTCAGAGGGTGAAATGAGCGCACGCGCGCTGCACGGACACAGCACGAGGCACTGAGGAATGACTTTACATCTCTACTCTGTAAGGTGAGGAATCAGGTGTGTCTACATTCTCTACTGATTCCCAGTCAAATAGAAATAAAGTGATCATTAAACATTACTTTCTTTAGTCATAGCACATTTAAAATTTGTACTTTTTTATCATAAAAATAAAGTGTTTATGTACACTGTAAATTAATCACAGATGTAAACAATGAATAAATGCTATAAATATATAAAGCCTGCTAGAATAAAGTTCAACAAATAGCATAGATACATACAATAAATGATAAATATCTAATCATGCATTTTTCTGTTCTCCTCAGGATCATCTGGGTTTAGAGAGCGGTGATGTGTGATGGCAGGATGTCCCTGTGACCAGGAGAGACCAGGAATGGACACTAAATCCTCCTATTAAGAAGACAACAGTCCTACAATGTCACGGTCCGTGGTGTTGTTATGCGGCATAAACGCAGGAGGATCCAGGTTGTAACGGAAAACGATGCTTTATTTAAACAAAAAAACAGGCAGGGAAACTCAACAAACAAATAGACTTTAAATGAACTGAAACCAAAACACGAATAGAAGAAAACAAAAGACACTAGGAAACAGGCATACATGACTAATGTAAATGAACAGTTGCAAGACCACGAAAAGGACTAAAAGCACGCTATTTATAAGGAAACTAATAACCAACTCGGTTCAGGTGGGCGCCCGTGTCACCTGACCGAGATTAAACAAAACAAAACACAACACAAAGTCTCTGGGCGCTAGGCGCCCTCTAGGGGTTATCCCTGACATAACCCCCCCTCAAAGGGCGCAACTCCGGGGCGCCCCAGGAGGTCCAGGGCATCCCCCCCAGGGTCCAATGTCCGCCCCTCTCACCCATAGGCTGGCACCTATGTCCTGTGGGCCAGGTGGCTTCATGCCCCCGTTGAAGCAGGGCGGCGGAGACGGAGGAAGCTCGTCGTGCTCTTTGATGCTGGGCGGTGAAGGCAGTGGGTGCTCGCCGTCCTCGGTGACGCAGGGCGGCAGAGGATGAGGAGGCTCGCTGTCCTCGGCGGCGCATGACAGCGGCGGCGGAGAAAGAGGATGGAGCTCGTGCTCCTCGGCGGCGCATGAAGGCGGCGGCGGAGGAAAAGGAAGCTCGCTGTCCTCAACGGCGTACGAAGGCGGCGGCGGAGGAAGAGGATAAAACTCGTGCTCCTCGGCGGCGCATGAAGGCGGCGGCGGAGGAAAAGGAAGCTCGAAGTCCTCAGCGGCGCATGAAGGCGGCGGCGGAGGAAGAGGAAGGTCGAAGTCCTCAGCGGCGTATGAAGGCGGCGGCGGAGGAAGAGGATGGAGCTCGTGATCCTCGGCGGCGCATGAAGGCGGCGGCGGAGGAAGAGGATGGAGCTCGTGCTCCTCGGCGGCGCATGAAGGCGGCGGCGGAGGAAGAGGAAGCTCGAAGTCCTCAGCGGCGCATGAAGGCGGCGGCGGAGGAAGAGGATGGAGCTCGTGATCCTCAACGGCGCACGAAGGCGGCGGCGGAGGAAGAGGAAGCTCGAAGTCCTCAGCGGCGCATGAAGGCGGCGGCGGAGGAAGAGGATTGAGCTCGAAGTCCTCAGCGGCGCATGAAGGCGGCGGCGGAGGAAAAGGAAGCTCGCTGTCCCCAACGGCGTACGAAGGCGGCGGCGGAGGAAGAGGATGGAGCTCGTGCTCCTCGGCGGCGCATGAAGGCGGCGGCGGAGGAAAAGGAAGCTCGCTGTCCTCAACGGCGTACGAAGGCGGCGGCGGAGGAAGAGGATGGAGCTCGTGCTCCTCGGCGGCGCATGAAGGCGGCGGCGGAGGAAGATGATGGAGCTCGTGCTCCTCGGCGGCGCATGACGGCGGCGGCGGAGGAAGAGGATGGAGCTCGTGCTCCTCGGCGGCGCATGAAGGCGGCGGCGGAGGAAAAGGAAGCTCGCTGTCCTCAACGGCGTACGAAGGCGGCGGCGGAGGAAGAGGATGGAGCTCGTGCTCCTCGGCGGCGCATGAAGGCGGCGGCGGAGGAAAAGGAAGCTCGTGATCCTCGGCGGCGCATGAAGGCGGCGGCGGAGGAAGAGGATGGAGCTCGTGCTCCTCGGCGGCGCATGAAGGCGGCGGCGGAGGAAGAGGAAGCTCGAAGTCCTCAGCGGCGCATGAAGGCGGCGGCGGAGGAAGAGGATGGAGCTCGTGATCCTCAACGGCGCACGAAGGCGGCGGCGGAGGAAGAGGAAGCTCGAAGTCCTCAGCGGCGCATGAAGGCGGCGGCGGAGGAAGAGGATTGAGCTCGAAGTCCTCAGCGGCGCATGAAGGCGGCGGCGGAGGAAAAGGAAGCTCGCTGTCCCCAACGGCGTACGAAGGCGGCGGCGGAGGAAGAGGATGGAGCTCGTGCTCCTCGGCGGCGCATGAAGGCGGCGGCGGAGGAAAAGGAAGCTCGCTGTCCTCAACGGCGTACGAAGGCGGCGGCGGAGGAAGAGGATGGAGCTCGTGCTCCTCGGCGGCGCATGAAGGCGGCGGCGGAGGAAGATGATGGAGCTCGTGCTCCTCGGCGGCGCATGACGGCGGCGGCGGAGGAAGAGGATGGAGCTCGTGCTCCTCGGCGGCGCATGAAGGCGGCGGCGGAGGAAAAGGAAGCTCGCTGTCCTCAACGGCGTACGAAGGCGGCGGCGGAGGAAGAGGATGGAGCTCGTGCTCCTCGGCGGCGCATGAAGGCGGCGGCGGAGGAAGAGGATTGAGCTCGAAGTCCTCAGCGGCGCATGAAGGCGGCGGCGGAGGAAAAGGAAGCTCGCTGTCCCCAACGGCGTACGAAGGCGGCGGCGGAGGAAGAGGATGGAGCTCGTGCTCCTCGGCGGCGCATGAAGGCGGCGGCGGAGGAAAAGGAAGCTCGAAGTCCTCAGCGGCGCTGTGCTGCGACGGAAGCTCGCCGTCTTCGGCAGCACTGTGCAGCGACGGAAGCTCGCCGTCCTCGAAGGCACAGTGCAGCGACGGTAGCTCGCCGTCCTCGGCTGCCCTGTGCAGCGACGGAAGCTCGCCGTCCTCGGCTGCCCTGTGCAGCGACGGAAGCTCGCCGTCCTCGGCTGCCCTGTGCAGCGACGGAAGCTCGCCGTCCTCGGCTGCCCTGTGCAGCGACGGCAGCTCGCCGTCCTCGAAGGCACAGTGCAGCGACGGTAGCTCGCTGTCCTCGGCGGCGCGGTGCAGCAGTGCTACCTGCCCTTGGAGCTTAGCCACCTGCTCCCACAGGTCACGAATGCGCTCTTCATTTATTTTAGCGCACCGCCGAAAGCTGCTCCTATCAAGCTGGGAGGTTGCTCCTTGCTGCACGTCCCGCTCACACTCCGCTCTCTTGCCGCTAAGCCGTTTGGTTCTCCGGCTACCTTCCACGCCGGCTCCCCAAACTTCAAACATCGTTGCCCCCCCAAAAAATAATCTCCCCGGGGGAGGGCTCCTCTGCTATGCCTCTTTTTAGGTCTTGCAATCTGTCACGGTCCGGGGGTGTTGCGCGGCATAAACGCAGGAGGATCCAGGTTGTAACGGAAAACGATGCTTTATTTAAACAAAAAAACAGGCAGGGAAACTCAACAAACAAATAGACTTTAAATGAACTGAAACCAAAACACGAATAGAAGAAAACAAAAGACACTAGGAAACAGGCATACATGACTAATGTAAATGAACAGTTGCAAGACCACGAAAAGGACTAAAAGCACGCTATTTATAAGGAAACTAATAACCAACTCGGTTCAGGTGGGCGCCCGTGTCACCTGACCGAGATTAAACAAAACAAAACACAACACAAAGTCTCTGGGCGCTAGGCGCCCTCTAGGGGTTATCCCTGACATACAAGAGAGATGCTTGTGCTCTTTTTTTCTTACCTTGCTATGTGTAGATTTTCAAACTTAGCCGAGATGCTGAAACTATTTAATTTAAAACCTCACCATGCGTCAATGTTTAGTGTTTAACATGTTTTGTGTGTCGTGTGTTTATATTGTATTTTTGTAAATGTAAAAATAAATGTATACTGTAAAAGCCAAGATGAGTGTCGGGGGATCTGGAATAGAGACAAAGTACTGGATAGAGTGCAAAAGGTTTTATTAAACATTATTGAATAAAATATAATTAAAGTAAATTTTGTAACAGAATTAGCTGTCAAATAGGACAAAAACTCTAAACATTAAAATGTAGCATATTTTATATTTACTTGTACTTGCATAGCAAGAGGGTGTGTGTTAATGAAATGAAGACAACAGTTGGTCCATCGCCTGCATCAACGTCCTATTTGATCTCTTGCTGTTCCTTCCTCTGTATCTGTAGTCAGAACTCCTCCATCTAAATCTGAGATTTCATGCAGCATTACGAGTCTCCTGCTCTGCACGTCAGGTTTTGTCTCTTTCTTCTGTTGTTCGCTGGTCTTGTGCTGCTGTCAGAGGTCTCAGTCTGTGTTTCCTCCAGTGTCTGTCTGTAAGAAAGTATAAAGGCAAGAAATTAGCTGAAAGTTGCACCATAACAGCTTGAACAAATTACATTTCAATTTTGTCACAGCAATCACAGATAACCTGAAAGTGTGTGTGGAGCTTATGTGTCTCATCAGCGTCTCAGTGTTTATAAGAGTCTCTGAGATGTGTTGGAGAATATACATGAAGGTTCTACATGAAATATGAGTAAAGAGTAAAGTAGCTGTAACTCTAATAGCTACATAAGCACAACACTGGAGTTGATCACATTCTGCTCTTCTGAACAGTGAAATGATCTGAGGCCTTAAAGTGAGCAGACATGAGGAGCCTTCAGAGTGAACTTTACTGTGAGCTAATGTGAAAGGATCATCCTGTATACCTTATTATATGCATTTAAATGTCGCCACGAGATCCACAGACAGTTACCTGGAGATGTGGTGATGATATGAGACTCTCTGTAACAGTGTTAATAACAGGAGTTAACAGTATTTAATATGAACTCACCGCTCACGCGCAGGCTCTCTGCTGGACCAGGCTCCACGCTGTCCGGTTCCGATGATGAAGGTAGATGTTGTCGTGGGTCAGAGGGGTTCCAACTCGATCACACTGGATGTTTTTTATCCTATTGTTTATCTTTTCCTCACTTCAGTATCGCAGCGCGCGCTGTGTGCTGCACGAGCCGCAGTGTGTTTAACTCCGCGCGGCATCGCTCAGTGCTGCTGTACGCGCGCGCGTCTAAATACTCACAAAAACTTGCGTAAATATCGGGGTTTTTATGTGTAGTGTCCGATTATCTCCGGATATTTTCATCTGTCTAAATTTCTAGCAAATGCTATACTTCGGCATCACTTCACAGAGATTCTTCAGAAGCCACGTTTGTTTGTGTACGGAGTCGAACTGGAATTACGTCACTTCCTCTTTTGAGCACGAGCACGTACTTATGGCCCGCCTTCCGTTCTCGGGAAGGTGTGAATCGTTCCCGAAACCACCTCTGCAATCGGTCCAGGGACTCGTTCCCGAGCGCGGAACGATTACATTCTCACAGACAAAAATCAACTGGTCCCGGGGCCAAGTGTACTCGGAAACGGATCCGGGACCCCAGTGTGAAAACGCCCTGAGAGTGTGTAGTGAGAGTGAGAGTGTGTAGAGTGAGTGTGAAGTGAGATTTACCAGTGGTGAATGTGAGGGTGTAGAGTGTGAGTGTACAGTGAGAGTGTAGAGTGAGCAGTGAGAGTGTGTAGAGTAAGAATGAAGTGAGACTTACCAGTGGTGAATGTGAGGGTGTAGAGTGTGAGTGTACAGTGAGAGTGTAGAGTGTGTAGTGAGAGTGAGAGTGAGAGTGTGTAGAGTAAGAATGAAGTGAGACTTACCAGTGGTGAATGTGAGGGTGTAGAGTGTGAGTGTACAGTGAGAGTGTAGAGTGTGTAGTGAGAGTGAGAGTGAGAGTGTGTAGAGTAAGAATGAAGTGAGACTTACCAGTGGTGAGTGTGAGGGTGAGTAAGAACAGGACACAGTGATGGACGCTGCAGGACGGCATGTCTGAGGAGACACAACACCACCATCAGCACTGCACAGGTGGAGAATAAAGCAGGAGAGAGAAATGGACTCACAGCTACATTTGATCATTAAACCTGACATTTACTCAAACTCATTACAGTTTAAAAGCTTTCATCTCTCATTCAGTTATGAATTATAACTCACGTTATAGCAGCTATAAACACTCGCTCCTCACCAGTCTCTCTTTATTCTCTCTCTTCACGTTAATAAGATTAAATCACAGCTGGTCATGTGACTGAGGAAGCGTACAGCAGTGTGAACTCCTCTGTGCTGAAGATGTGGAGAGACTCACAGTTACAGTGTTACTAGTTCACTACATTACTGTGTGGATCAGCACGGACTCAGCTCACTGACACTCACACACTCACAGTGTGTTTAAAAGATCACACAGTCAACCAGCAACTTCATCACTTCTCCAACAGATCACATGGTGTGTGTCCACTGTGATGACGGGCTTATAGACAGGTGAGCCCTGTGCCACGCCCCTCTCTACACACTCCAGTCACTACAGGTGAGCCCTGGGCCACGCCCCTCTCTACACACTCCAGTCACTACAGGTGGGCCCTGGGCCACGCCCCTCTCTACACACTCCAGTCACTACAGGTGAGCCCTGGGCCACGCCCCTCTCTACACACTCCAGTCACTACAGGTGAGCCCTGTGCCACGCCCCTCTCTACACACTCCAGTCACTACAGGTGAGCCCTGGGCCACGCCCCTCTCTACACACTCCAGTCACTACAGGTGGGCCCTGGGCCACGCCCCTCTCTACAAACTCCAGTCACTCCTGGGTTTTTGATTGAGAAAGTGAAAGTCACCTGAAACCATGTGCTGGTGTTTCATTCTTTTCTTTTTCTTTTTTTTTTTACAGAAAAAGACAGTACATTGTAGATAAACAAACAACAAATACAAGACAAATGCTGAAAAGACGAGACTTATGTGACCCATGTACAGTGTGTGTGTTTGTTTGTGAAAGTGGGGAATGGGTGGAGCGGTTCTTTTTGGGAAAATGAGAGCAGACGACGCGGGGGGGGGGGGGGCAGTAAGAAAGAGAAAAGAAAACAGGGGAATAAAATCAATCAATCAAAATAAAAAATACAAAAATAAAATAAAACAGGAAGGGGAAAAAACGACGTACGTATATAACACACAAACACACACACACACACACACTTTATATCTTTATATCGGCACCGAGCCTGGGGGATTATCTCTCTCACACACACACACACACACACACACACACTCTGTTACTGTGTTCAGTAATATTGAGTGATAAACTCACCGGATGAGCTGCTTCACTCCGCTCCTGTCTCTCTGTCTCTCTGTTTAACGGAAGAAAACTTCTGACTAGAGAGGAGCGGATCCGGTGTTCCGGGAACTTCAGTGCCCCTCGGTGTCCCCGGTCGCGCGCTGATGCAACCATGACGTCACTCACCACCTGGCGCCGAGAGGGCGAGCGGGGATTATGACGGGTTTTTCTCTCGTTTTAAAGGGTTTTTACGAACTTCTTGAATTAAACTAACAACATACGAAAAATAATCGCGTGTCTTTTCGCTTTCTTTGTATATTTGAAGATAATTCAGACCTTTTAATCCGCTGTAAAAGGCTGGTTTGCTGGTGAAGTTCTGACATCACGACTCATTTTAATTCCCGTACATTAGCTGTGTGATGATGGATGTGATATTGATTTATTATAAATATATTTAAGGTTATACTCTGTAACTGACTATAGTATGTAACTCAGGGGTAGAGTGTCTACTAGTGATAGTTAGTAACTGTTAACCACACTACTCTGTTTTACACACACTCACACACACACAGCCAGTTCTATTACACTATACACACACACACACACAGTACAGTGATTATATACACATCACACACACACACACAGAGTACAGTGATTATATACACATCACACACACACACACACACACAGTACAGTGATTATATACACATCACACACACACACACACAGTACGGTGATTATATACACATCACACACACACACACACACACACAGTACAGTGATTATATACACATCACACACACACACACAGTACAGTGATTATATACACATCACACACACACACACACAGTACAGTGATTATATACACATCACACACACACACAGTACAGTGATTATATACACATCACACACACACACACACAGTACAGTGATTATATACACATCACACACACACACACACACAGTACAGTGATTATATAGACATCACACACACACACACAGTACAGTGATTATATACACACACACACACACACACACAGTACAGTGATTATATACACACACACACACACACACAGTACAGTGATTATATACACATCACACACACACACACACACACACACAGTACAGTGATTATATACACATCACACACACACACACACACACAGTACAGTGATTATATACACATCACACACACACACAGTACAGTGATTATATACACATCACACACACACACACACAGTACAGTGATTATATACACATCACACACACACACACACACACACAGTACAGTGATTATATACACATCACACACACACACACAGTACAGTGATTATATACACACACACACACACACACACAGTACAGTGATTATATACACACACACACACAGTACAGTGATTATATACACATCACACACACACACACACACACACACAGTACAGTTTATATATATATCACACACACACACACACACAGTACAGTGATTATATACACATCACACACACACACACACACACACACACACACACACACACACACACACACACACACAGTACAGTGATTATATACACCACACTCAGAGTTATTCATCTGTAACTACGTATCTGAATTACTTTCAGCCATCACACCTCCATCTACACACACATATGATGGAGCAACACCAGATCCTGAAATCCATCATATACTGTATGATTACACATGTTAAAACACACATACATGATTGGCACAGCACATGTTATATTATAGTATTTTGACATTAAATATCTGAATGATTCTTTTCCTTTAATTTCACAAAGTATAAAAAGCTTGAGATTTATTACACGTGTTAACTGGGAGAATCGATTTCCCAGAGTCTTGTTTATATTACAGTGTTTAATAAAACATCTCCCTGTATTACCTTTGCACACATACTGTATCTCTGAGTGAGTTTCAGACATCACTGATACTTCCACAGCCAGCAGGGAGGGGAAACAGATTACCCTTATGGCCAGGAAAATACGTTCCCCACACTTCAATTTAAAAGATAGTGTTTTTGAAACATTGTTTAATTGTGTGTGTATGTATATGTGTATATAAACACGCACATGTATATATTGTATGTTTGTGTGTGTGTGTGGGGGGGGGGGGGGGTCTGTTCAAAAGGATTAGGTACAATGTTATCTGTAGTACAAATGTTATATACTGTATGTTTATCATGTCTACACTGTTATATACAAAACTATTCACGATTCCAAACCTTAAAATACAATACATAAGTAATATTACAAAATAATAGTTTTCAGAAACAAAAAAACTTATGTGGGTTCTGTATGACAATAGAAAAGTAAAAGTGACAAAGTAACTGTGTGCGTGTGTGTATTTGTGTTTTGTTCAGTGTTCACCTTGTTAGTATTGGCTCATTAGTGTTCACCAGTGTTGGGTGTAACGTGTTACAAAGTAGAGGACTCGGATGACTTTTTTGATGTAACCAGTAATCTAACGCGTTCGCTCCACCATTTAAGTACTCAGTTATTTAGCTGTGTAAGCCGTTATTCAGACAATTTATGTCATCCGTGAGCCAGACAGCAGTCATTCCCAATCCATTAGTGTGTGTGTGTGTGTGTGTGTGTGTGTGTGTGTGTGTGTGTGTGTGAAAGTCGTCCTACAAGCCCCGCCCCCGATAACCCGCCCCCTCTGTTATTCCTGCTGTTATACCCCTATCTCACCAATGCGGTTTGACTACGTGAGGACCGATACTATACTATACGCGAAACCGCGTAGGTGAGATCGGGGTATTAGTAGTTAACAGATTCAGGGCCAAACGTCCCTGAGTGATGACGGTAGAATAATTATAAAGGTCTTGACTAAAACAACATGCATGAGGAAGCACAAAGGAGTTTTCATTTTCTGCAGTGGAAAAGTACTCGAACTAGTTACTTTATCAGAAAATAACGCTGTAATGTAACGGATTACTTTTTAATGACAGTAATTTTGAATGAATGTAATTAGTTACTTTAAAAAGTAACGTCCCCCAACACTGGTGTTCACCTTATTAGTACTGGCTGATTAGTGTTCACCTTATTATATAATAAGTCGAGGAGTTAAGTGTTTTGAACTAGTATTCACTGAACTAGTATTACCCGCTAGTTGAAGGGCCTGGGTCTGTATGATCAGTTGTAACAGGTACACCGCAGTAAGTATCCAGCCAAATACCGAGATCATCATCTTCACTTCCTTGATCCACAAGTGTGGTTGTTGACTTACCTCCTCCTCCATTCCTTGCATGTGAGTTAGTTTCAGTTCCTCTCTCTCCTTCCACTGTGCTTGGGACAGGTTTTTGTCCACTCTACTCTGCATTATTCATTTGTTGGTCATTTCCTATCTGCCTTTCCGGTGTTACTCTAGGGACTCTAGTACACTGATTTAAATGATACCATGTAGTACTACCTTCTACTTTCACTGCTGTGGGCATTGCTCTCACCACTTTGTAGGGCACAGGCATGGTCCTACCCGTAAGCATCTCATGAGGTGATCAGTGTGTTATTCTGTTAGTTTGCATGCGGTAGCTCATGAGTGCAAGAGGTAATGCATCAATCCAATTAAGCTTCGTGCTAGTACAAATCTAGTTGAGTTTAGACTTGAGATTACCATTTACTCTCTCCACCATTCCCGGTGATTGAGGGTGATAAACACGCCCCAGTCTTTGATTTATCCAACGTTGCTGTAATACTTTCCTCACTGTGTGTTGGTGAAACGCTGAACCGTTGTCAGAGCTGATCTCTGATGGTGTACCAACCACGTAATTACCTCTCTTGTCAAGAATTTACTTACTGTTCCTGCACATTGATCTCCTGATGGTACTGCTTCCTTTCTTTTAACCATTCTTTCTCATATTCTGTGTCCAACGTTGTGTCATAGTGCATTCTACACTGAAAATTGGATTTTGGCTGTGTTGCTCCTGGAATCTGTGCCTCTATGCACTTGTTAATACTTAGCATTACATCCCTTTCTACCCAGTATATCCAGTATACCTTTGCTTTTGGCTTACCAATTAACATCTGGTTATTCACTCCCCTGTGTTCTATATAAACCGTCAGGTGAACACCAAATCCCAAGTCCCAATTTACATAATGCATCTCTCACTAATAAATTAATCGGAGTTTGTTCAGACACCAAGATGGGCAATGTTACACTTTTGTTTGAGGTTCGTAGACATACTGGAGCAGTCATTGGAATTAGCTGCATCTGTCTTTGCAAATTTATCAGACAAGGGGAGGTATGAGGCATAATGTGGACTATGTGTCTATCATCATAGGAGTGAACTTACCCTCTATTATAACATGCAGCATAGTTTCTTAAGCAGCATCGGTTGTTAAAATTGGATGCTGCTACCCCCCGTAGGATTTTCTGGGCATCCCTAGTACCCTTGATTAGGTCCACCCCATGGATTTCCTGGGCCCTACAGAGGCTCTTGGTAGGGCCGGCTCCGGGTCCCCTCGCCTCTACCCATGGGAAGCCAGTGCCTGGGATGGTGAGTACAGTCTTTCTTTGTGTGGCCAGGTCGGCCGCAGCTCCAGCATCCAGCTTTGCTTCTCTGTCCCCTTTGAAAGTTCTAGTTTTGAGGGTTTGGTCATTGAGCGTAAACATTATGACTGGCATTGGGATTTGTTGTGTGTTTGACATGACAGCCGGTGACACTGATTGGGCAGGGGGAATTGCAGGCACATTTAGCGGAGCCATCACCACTGAAGATTCTGCTTCCTCCTTTTCTTTGTTTTTCACTGGTGCCTGGGTAGCTGGTAGCTTTTGGTCCTCCTTTCCCACTTTTTTTGAAACCTCTACTATCAGGTCCTTACACAAAGGGTGTTTGTTTCCTAACTTCAACAGGAGTAAGTGCCATAATGAGTCTCTATAGTCAAAGCTTACTTATGGAAATGAAAACCAATTAGTACGGAAATCAGTCCTTCTATTGCTTAATTAATTAAACAGCTATGCAGTCACCTAGGCTCTGACCTCGGCCCACACCGATACCTAAAGTACCGAACAGAACAAAACGTTTATTATTTATTTATTTATTTAGCTGGTTAGTTATTATTATTTATTTTTATTGATTTAATTTCTACTTACTCAGCCTTCAAAAACCTCCTTAGCGAACATATAACAGTATACACAATGAAGCGTACAATTATAAATCACATACCACCTGTAAGAAAGATTTACAATTGTACACCACGCAGCACATTCACTGTTTCTCTGACAGCTTACACCCTCGTGTTCTCACTCTCTTTTCCTCCACATCTCTGCTTTAGCAACCAAGCACTGAGAAAACCCCTGCAATTTCTCCCCACTGCACCTTCTATACAACCGTCTGCTATATGGTGACACCCACACCCAGTGCACAAAGTCCACCACTGTTTAAACTGGGCTAGGCCTCGTCCAGCCAGCAACTCTCATATACCACCTAACAGAGAGTGCAGTTCTCCTCCCCAAACCACAACAGCTGTGTTCAGACCAATGGCCAAATAATCTACAGGACAAACTCTTTACTTGGATACTGTATATAATATGCATTGTTTGATCTACAGTACAACCAGAACAATGTAACAAATCCCAATCTCACAAGTTTCTCATAAAATCTCACTTTATTACTTTAGTTATATATATACAGTCCCCAAAGAAAACATCAGGGCTCATCATTCATTCATAACTAGGCGCTTTATATACAGAGCTTATCTTTCATATTAATAATCAAGCACACACTCTGGTCAACGTGATATCAGCCGCGTCCGTCTCTGCCAGGTCACACTTAGTGACGGTCCAGGAGAGGCACACGTCCAAAACCCAGCTAAGCACAAAGTTTATTTTTCGCATTTCACACATTCAGTATTGTGTAGAAGACTATGGGGTTGTGCTTCCGACACAGGATTTCAGGTGTGTGGCCCTCAGGGAGGTAACTCCCACGTCAGTCTCTCTCTCTCTCTCTCTCTCTCTCTCTCTCTCTCTCTCTCTCTTCGACTCACCCCCACCCACCCACACACACACACACACACACACACACACACACACACACACACACACACACACACACAGAGTAGTTACACACACTGGCTGCAGGGGGGCATACATACAAACAAAGATTCTCAAAAGCAAGAGACAAAACAAACACAGCAGTAACCCCAGGGCCGGGGATCGAACATGAACACTACAGAATGAAAAGCAGAAACAAAAGAAAAGGAGAGCTCATCACAAATAACTTTACTAACAGCCACCACTACACCACTCCACCACTCCACCACTACACCACTACTCTCCAGAGCCAGACTGCCAGTCTTCACAAGTTTTTCTTTTAACTGATTACATCACAGTGACACAACATGACAGAGCCTGTTACCACTCGCCAACACTCCTCCACCTGACACCGCATTTACTGATCAACACTCCTCAACAGAGATTTACCATGATACACACTCACCATCGGAGATTTACCATGATACACACTCACCATCGGAGATTTACCATGATACACACTCACCATCGGAGATTTACCCTGATACACACTCACCATCGGAGATTTACCATGCCACCTTAAGCATACATATTACCCATTAAAATAATCAATGATTTAGGACTTAACAAACAAACAAACAAACAAACCACACAACAAGAAATCACAAACACACTTGAGGTCAACCAGGGATGTTGAGGCCAGTAGACGTTATTCTTCCCACAATACAGCCGATCAGTTTCTCCGCAGAGGAAAAGCTCTGGTCTCTTCTATGACGCATGCTTATATACATTCACATGACACATCTTCAACATCCTGTTCCCACCCACACAATACTCCATACACGTGTTCTGTTTCTAACAAGACACAAGGCTTCAATACATGGGTTTACTCATTCCCACAGACACAACGCTCTCATACATGCTCATCCTACAGCAGGATGCATCAAACAAAGAGTCTCACAAGCAAGAAGCAGTTTTCTGTTCTGTAGTTTTAAGTCATCAGCCTCTTTACTGGCTACAATAATACATGTTGTGCTGTATTATTATTATTATATACTATAATACTGCAGATTATACATGATCTGTTTAGATACACAATTGGTGGCTCATATTTTGTGGTTAAATCACTAAACTCATTAGTGTTCAGCTCATTAGTATTAATTAAGAATATAAAAAAATAAAATGAAGAGTTATAAACACTGGAGACAGACATTTCGATCCTAAAGCTGAAACACACATGTGACTCTCAGCAGTGAACATTCAGGGAGAGAGTGGAGAGAGAGAGTGGAGTCTTATAAACACCTGGGTGATCATCTGAACAGCAGACTGGACTGGACAGACAACACAGACCCAATCTACAGGACAGGACAGAGCGGAGTCTTTCTGCTGAGGATTCTGTTATATATAAAGGTTCAGGTGTCTCACTGAGGACACGGTGGATAAACATCAGGTTTTTTACAAAGATTCATTTTTAGTTTCATTCCAAAATAAACTGAATAATGTGTTTAGCTGCTCCACGGGTTCCCAGTCAGTCAGACCCACGGCCGCTCTCTCATGCTGTCACTAGGCAACGCCCCCATGAGGGCCATTAAGGACAAGACACCTGGACGCATGTCTGTATACTGTAGGTCCCCAAGACTAAGCAGTAGACGTGAGGACATTTAGGAAGCACCAGGTCGTGGAGCGTTGCTCTGGTTTAGGGTGAAAAGAAAAGAGAGAATAAGATAAGAATTAACTCTGTTTAGAGAAAGCAGGGGATTGTGTTCACGTTTGTGTTTCAGTTTTTTTTATTTTTATTAATAAACCCACGTTATCTCAGAATGAGAAACTTTCCTGAAAAGTTTGCACAAACACTCTCACACAGCCTCCCCTCCGACACCCTGCATAAGGGCTCTGTGTACAATCCCCCAGCACACTAACACCACGCCCTCTCTCCACAACACACATACATAAATACAATATACACATGTACATACAGTATATGATGTTTCTGTATGACACAGTGTATACAGCAGTGCGGTGATGAACATAAGTTATGGGCGGAGTAAAGATGTTGGTGTGGACACTGAGGAACGTGTAGCGCCTCCCTGAGGGAGAAGTGTGAATAGACTATGATTGGGGTTAGAGGTGTCTTTGATAATTCCTCTGGTTTCATGTAAATGTTCTCCAGGGTTCTGCATTCAACAATAAGAGTTATTAAAAGTGCTGCACAAATACAACTGAACTGAACTGATTCTGATCATTGTCCGTTTCCATGACTACACTGAGGTCGAACAGGCGCACACGGGAAACACTTGTGAAGCTGTTATTGCCTCGTTACATATGGAATGTACAATTTGAGTTTATTATTGTGATGAATGTGAATTTGAAATACTGAATTTGTTTTATTTTAGTTTTCACGGTGTTCCATCAGTCTTTCATGACCTGTATGAAGGAAATAAACGTTTGTGGATATCAGTTTGAAGCGTGAAGTCCTTTTGAGCAGACTGGAGTAGTTACACTGAGAAAAGTGTAATTTTATAGATGTAACAGTTGAAAACATTAGACCACTATCACATCTGGTCCCAGAGTTTGCAATTAATTAAAAACATACGTTATAAAATATCACAGAGAATGAAACTGTACAGTGAAATGCTTGTGTTAAGGTCCAGGTGCCGTACAACCGAGTAATATACACAGTGTACATCAGAAGAGAAGGGGAGGAGAAAGGGGAGATACATTAGATAGGTCACTGGATAGATGGATAGATAGATACAGTAAAGGTTAAAACATCTTTATGTGTTTCACATTTCACATCACTCACTGGCCATGAACTGTTCAACATGTATAAAAAGGAAATAAAATGTAACTGTGTAGAAAATATATACACTTATATAGGAACTTATATATAATATCATGCCGGACCAGGTCTACAGGTCTACTGATCAGAAGGTCCCAGGTCTAAACCCCAGCACCACCAAGCTGTCACTGTGGGGCCCCTGAGTTTGGCCCTTAACCCCCCACTGGCTCAGATGTACAATGAGATAAAATATAAGTCACTCTGGATGAAGGCGTCTGTCAAATGCCATAAGTGTAAATAATTACACAGTGATAGAACACACAACACTACAGCTGTGGAATGTCATTTCAAAGGATAATGAGGTGCGTTTATTTATGAAGAAAGGTTGGAATAACCTGAGTACACAAGGACAAAGATAGTGTCTGATATGATGAGAATAAAGTTATAATATTAGGACAATTTATTACTTTGTTACACTTTCACTTTGCTGCTCTGTTTATAACCCAATAACTCCAGACTGGTGGAAGTGACATTACAGCTTCAGAGCTCCACCTACAGGTGAGAGAAGGAACTACAGTCCGTAACTCTCAGAGATTTACTGGTAACACCAGAGGAGTGTTTATCCTGAAGCCCTGAGCTTGTGTGTAGCACTACATGTTCAACCTGGAATACATGTGAGGGAGATTTCAGCTCTGTTTACACACTGCTGACCAAACTCACCACACACACACACACACACACACACACACACACACACACACACACACACACACACACTTACCTTTATGAAATCCTGATGCACTGCATTCTTTCTGTATTGTATTAATCCGATGAGTGCCAGCAGCAAAAACACCAGCAGCAGCACTATCAGTACAATTCCCCACCATGGAACCCTGTCATCTACACACACACACACACACACACACACACACACACACACACACACAAACACAACCACACACACACACACACACACACACACACACACACACACACATTTACGTTTAGGCATTTGGCAGACTCTCTTATGCAGATTGACTGATGTTTGCGTGTTATTGGACAGATCCTTACACTGGGTTACTGGTACTAACTACACACACACACACACGTGGACAAAATTGTTGGTACCCTTCGGTCAATGAAAGAAAAACTCACAATGGTCACATAAATAACTTTAATCTGACAAAAGTAATAATTGTAAAAAATTCTATGAATGTTAACCAATGAAAGTCAGACATTGCTTTTCAACCATGCTTCAACAGAATTATTTTAAAAAATAAACTCATGGAACAGGCCTGGACAAAAATGATGGTACCCTTAGAAAATACTGAAAATAATGTGACTAAAGGGACATGTTAATTCAAGGTGTGTCCACTAATTAGCATCACAGGTGTCTACAATCTTGTAATCAGTCAGTGGGCCTATATATAGGGCTCCAGGTAGTCACTGTGTTGTTTGGTGAGATGGTATGTACCACACTCAACATGGACCAGAGGAAGCGAAGGAAAGAGTTGTCTCAGGAGATTCGAAAGAAAATTATAGACAAGCATTGTAAAGGTAAAGGCTATAAGACCATTTCCAAGCAGCTAGATGTTCCTGTGACTACAGTTGGACATATTATTCAGAAATTTAAGATCCATGGGACTGTAGCCGACCTCCCTGGACGTGGCCGCAGGAGGAAAATTGATGACAAATCAAAGAGACGGATAATCCGAATGGTAACAAAAGAGCCCAGAAAGGTGAACTTCATGCTCAAGGAACATCAGTGTCAGATGGCACCATCCGTCGTTGTTTGAACCAAAGTGGACCACATGGGAGACGACCAAGGAGGACACCATTGTTGAAAACAAATCATAAAAAAGCCAGACTGGAATATGCCAAACTACATGTTGACAAGCCACAAAGCTTCTGGGAGAATGTCCTATGGACAGATGAGACAAAAATTGAACTTTTTGCCAAGGCACATCAGCTCATGTTCATAGACGGAAAAATGAAGCATATGAAGAAAAGAACACTGTCCGTACTGTGAAACATGGAGGAGGCTCTGTTATGTTCTGGGGCTGCTTTGCTGCATCTGGCACAGGGTGTCTTGAATCTGTGCAGGGTACAATGAAATCTCAAGACTATCAAGGGATTCTAGAGAGAAATGTGCTGGCCAGTGTCAGAAAGCTGGGTCTCAGTCGCAGGTCATGGGTCTTGCAACAGGACAATGACCCAAAACACACAGCTAAAAACACCCAAGAATGGCTAAGAGGAAAACATTGGACTATTCTAAAGTGGCCTTCTATGAGCCCTGACCTCAATCCTATTGAGCATCTTTGGAAGGAGCTGAAACATGCTGTCTGGAAAAGGCACCCTTCAAACCGGAAACAACTGGAGCAGCTTGCTCATGAGGAGTGGGCCAAAATACCTGCAGAGAGGTGCAGAAGTCTCATTGACAGTTACAGGAATCGTTTGATTGCAGTGATTGCCTCAAAAGGTTGTGCAACAAACTATTAAGTTAGGGGTACCATCATTTTTGTCCAGGCCTGTTCCATGAGTTTATTTTTTAAAATAATTCTGTTGAAGCATGGTTGAAAAGCAATGTCTGACTTTCATTGGTTAACATTCATAGAATTCTTATTTATTATTAATTTTGTCAGATTAAAGTTATTTCTGTGACCATTGTGAGTTTTTCGTTCATTGACCGAAGGGTACCAACAATTTTGTCCACGTGTGTAAGTACCATCAGTCTCACACTGCTGGGAAGGTTATTGTTTTTTTAAGAGGGGTTTTAACCCAAACATCTAAGAAACAGTAGTTCTTTAGTCATTGTTTAAAGATTGTCAGAGACTCAGCTGTATGGACATCTAGAGGAAGTTCACTCCAGCACCTAGGAGCCACTAATTTTTACATTTTCATACTACAGGGCACCATATCTTTCCCGTTTTTTGTGCTTTTTGAAGAACCCACAAGTTTCTTCGTCTAAACGAAATCCAGCTCCAAATGACTAAACTCCGACTCGGGTACGTTATCATGTCTACCATTCAGCTCGCTCAGCGTGTGGAGTGCAGGATGTTGAGACCTTCTTCCGCCGTTGTTAGCGGTAACTTTACTTGTGATAGGTGTGTGTTAGTTAGCAGTCTGACAGAGAGGATATCAGCATTTAGAGACTTTAGAGTAGGGTTGGGTACCGGAACCCGGTACCAATACGGCACCGGTACCTCTATAACCGGTATGTACCGGACCGAAACAGAACGTGAATTTCGGTGCCGCATTTCGGTGCCACTTAGATGCCTGAACTGTGGATTAATATATTTGTTCTCTGCGGCTCTGATGATGACACAGTTGTAATAATCATTAGATTCATCAACACACATGATCGCTAGTACAATTTAAATACTGCATTCATGTGGTGTCAGAAATGATCAGAAAAATAAATTATTTCCTTAATTAGAAAAATCTTGAGGACTTCGGAAAGCTTGGATAATACAAATCCAAAACATTGTTGCAGTAATGTTACTGTACATTTTATTTTTGTAGATTAAAAGTTTATTAGATTAGATTAAAAAATTAAAAGCACAAATCATCGGGAAATGAGACCATCTGAGATGCGCGTGAACGAAACAACTAACGTTACACTCGCTCTGACGTCAGCAGGTGATCTACCGCTATCTCTTAACTTGCTAAATGAAACAACTTTCGTTAAAATGCCTAAAACTAAACTGTTGAAAGTGTGGCTATATTTCACAAGAAAGGATTCCGACACCGCGACATGCAGCAAATGTTTTACAGCAGTCGTGTGTAAAGGGGGAAACACGTCAAATCTAATGTAACATTTGAGGGCACACGGAATAAACGTAAAGCAGAGGGACGCGCCGTGTGTGACAGCTTGCGGACAACAGCTGGCGCTATCGGTGTGAATGTCCCTCAGCCTCAGTCATACCAACCGTAGCAAAAAGGAGTCCAGCGATTATGATGACGACAGCAGCCTTTCCGCAGGTTAGCAGTAGGCTAATGTAATGTTAACTGCAAAATGCAAATTACGGTGGCCGTGAAGTGCAAAACAAATGAACAAAACCGAAAACAAAATAACATTCAAAGACAACATAACAAATTCAAAACCAAATTAACAAATCAGAAAACTAAATAGCAAATTCCAAATCAAAATAGCAAAACCGAAAACAAAATAACAAAAACGCAAAACAAAATAACAAATTAGTTTTGGGTTTTGTTATTTTGTTTTGGGTTTTGTTATTTTGTTTTTGAATGTTTTATTTTGTTTGGGGTTTTGTTATTGTGGTTTTTAATTTGTTATTTTGTTTTCATTTTGTTAACTTGTTTTGCACTTCTCGGCCACCGTAGCAAATCTTGCGTTCATGCTAACAAATGGTCAAACGATTTGTAAAATACTAATGTAACATGGATTCTGTTTATAATTATGGCTTTCCAGCTAGAACTTAAACGTTTAATATATTGTTCAATTTAAGCATTCAACTTTTTGTTCAATAAAAATGCACTCCTGAGTCATCCACCATAATTTTGTGGCTTTTGCAAAGTATCGGTTCAGACACCGTTTTGGCACCGGTACCGGTTTAAAAGTATCGATTTGGCACCGGTATCGAAAAAAACCCAAACGATACCCAACCCTACTTTAGAGAGGGTTAGAGAGCATGAGAGCAGTGTTATTCCCGTAGCGGAAAGTCTGGGTGCCGCAGGCGGAGGTAATCAGCCCCCGACTCCGGCAGTAGAGCCTCACAGTGGGGCGAGTGGGTGATGATAAACTCAGTGGTTTAAACTCAGACGATAAACTTGGCGGCATACTCGTTCAGCCAAAGCTAACGCTAAGGCTAGCCCACCGGAGCACACTGCCTCTGCGCTTCACGTGTCCAACAGGTTCGCTCTCCTCAGTGATGCACCCGCTGAGAAACCTGAAAGAGCTCTGGTTATAGGAGACTCTATACTGAGACATGTGAAATTAGCGAGGCCTTTAGGGGGCGCCAGCGGCAGTGGTCAGGTGTATCCTGGGAGCCAGAGCACCGGACATAGCAGGTAATCTTAGGGCTCTAGGTCAGCATAGGTTCTCTAAGATAGTGGTACATGCTGAAGCTAATGATATACGCCTTCGTCAGTCAGAGGTTAGTAAGAGTAACTTTACAGAGGTGTTTAAAATAGCGAAGGCGATATCCGAAGAAGTAGTTTGCTCTGGTCCCATCCCAATGAGACGTGGCGACATAGCTTACAGCAGGTTATGGTCGCTGAACCGCTGGATGTCCAGGTGGTGCTCCGAAAACAACGTGGGCTTCATAGACAACTGGAAGACCTTTGAGGGCAAAGCTGGCCTGTTAGGGCGGGACGGTGTCCATCCCACTCGGGAAGGTGCTGCTCTCATTTCTTGCAGTATAGCACATAGTCTCAGAAGAGGCCTAGTTAATCGGTGACAATCCAGAGCCCAGGCCAGGGAGCAGACAGACAGGCTAAACCAACCGTCTGCTAGCTGCAGAGAGTCGTCACTCAGGGTTCATCATATTGAGACTGTGTCTGTTCCCCGAGCTAAACATAAATTTAGAAAGACTCAGAAAGTCTGTTTTAGTAAAAACAGTCCTGATCTATCAGCTTCTCTCAATACAGACATTTACATCCATTAAAGTCGTCAGTGTGTGAGAGTCACACAGGCAGTGAAGTGTTACTGGGAACACTGGGGCAAATCCCTGTCCCCACCAACACACTAACAGAACAACAAACACACAAGGGCTTTACCTGTCTCTCTCTCTCTCTCTCTCTTTCTCTCTGTCTCTATGTCCTGTCTGTCCGTGTGACCGCGGTGAGGTGGGTTTAAAGTTGGACTTTGGATGTTGGGGCTCCGGCTCTAGTGATAGGCCATTTATGAACGACTCATTCAGAAAGGAGAAACAAATCCTTAACATGACGCAGAGGAACGAATAGTCTAGGAGAGTGATTTGTTCATGTTCTACTGGGCGCGCAAGAACGAACGACTCGGACTAGAAGATATGATGGTGAGCTGCTCATTCTGTTTATATTATGTCCTTAGCTGCATTGTAATATTTTAATTACTGGAACTATAGCCAACATGTGTGTATGTAGACGTGTTGGGGGTCTGTTTATTGAAAATGTAACATTTTATTTTATTTCTGGGCAAAAGAACGAAATGAAATAAATGACTCAAAAAAAGATTCGTTCATTTCTCAATAAGATTCAAAGAACCGAGTCACTAAAATGATTCAAACTTCCCATCACTACCCGGCTCCCAGACTAAGGCCAAGTCCACACGTAGCCGGGTATTTTTAAAAACGCCAAAGTGAAGATTTTCCAAAACTCCGTTTCCAGCGGTGTTGTGTGGAGGGGAAACGGAGAGTTCGGCTTGTTGTGACGTCACCTCGTGCCGATGATGTAATCCTCTGTGTGCTCGTCTCCTTGATTTGTGCAATAGCGGACGTACGTACAGTAAACAAGTGACCGTGTTAACGTTGTAGTGGACTTTTTACATGCGTGTACATACACACACACACACACACACACACACACACACACACACACAGTTACTCACAGATTATGTTAATGATCAGAGGTGTCTGAATGCACTACTACTCTCACTGCTGCTACACTCTGTACAAACCTCTGACTACACACACAGACCCCTCAGACAGCGACGGCGGTTTGGGACGAGACCCGGTCGGACTTCTACAAAGCACTTGTGTCTAGGCTTTTGATTGGCCCCCTGTTGATTAGGGAGATTTGGCCTCAGCGGAGATTCAGGAACAGAGTCCGGAGACAGGACCACGCCCACTGCGGGAGTCAGGGGCCGTCTGTGAATTACTGTCCACGGATAATATTCTTATCAATTTAAATATTCATATTAGGAATATTATCATAGGAAGATGTTGAAATAAAATGATAGTTATTGTAATAAATATGCAAAGTGCTAGTAATTAATAAAAAGTTTGTGCCCAGTGCAGGACAGGTGACCACACATTTTATGATCGATTTTGAGACAAGAGGTCACATAACCAGTTATTGTAATAAAACCATTAAAATGTCTATTTAAAAATATTAATACATATGCAAACTATACACCACCATGTCTCAAATTGACACGGACAGTAACACCATGTATGTATGTATTGATTTATAAAAGACCATTCACCGTGTTTCAGTGAGACAGTAATTTACACACGGTCCTTCAGCAGTGGGCGTGGTGCTGTCTCCCGATTCTCTTACTGAATCTCTGCATCAAGTCGGAGATTGGAAGTCCTGCGGTGTCACCAGCGCTGACGTCACCTCAAACGTCCGACCTTAAACCAACTTCACCGCGGTGTGTGTGTTTCGATATTTAGAGAGCTGGTCAGTGGAGTAGTGATGAGTCGTTCATGAACGGTCGGTTCTTTTTGAACGAGTCTTTAATGAGATTCTGTGATGAGATGATGTTCGTTCATTTTCCACTGGGCACGCATGCGCAAAAGAATCGCAAACCTCCGTAGGTTATGTACAGATGCGTCCACCCGGACCACGAAGCCTTTGGACGTAATAAAAAAAATAAATGAATAATTAAATAAATAAATACGCCAAACGCTATTTTCTAATAAAATAAAATTGATATCAGACACATGAAGGTCAGCTCAATAGCGCCCTCTGGGTTCTACAGCACCACGGGCCGCTCCTACAGTCCCCATGCCGCCTGTTCTGTTCAGGTGTGCAGTCGGGTGTGCGCTGAAGAGCAGAAAGTGAGACAGATGTACCAGACCAGACCAGACAGATGTAAGGCAACTGCATTCGTCTACAACAACATTAGTTATGTAAAAACTTTGTTTAATAGCCTTTGAATGATCAAAGTAGCAGAGCTTGCAATGTCAATCACCAACAGAGTTTTCTCCCAGTGTCAGTGAATTAGATTTTTCTTGCTTCTAGTTTTATAGGAGACTCAACATGGATTCAGCAGTCCTCAGGGTGATCTTTGAGCACAGGATAGAGAAGATAACACTGCCATCTGGAACACCAGAGTCCTTGGAGGAGTTACACTCTGCTGTCAAGCAGCTTTAAAATATAAGGATGATATCAGTCTTCAGTACATGGGTTCAGATTTTGAGGATTTTTTTACTCTTCATTCCACTACTTACATTCATCACAAATCCACAATTAAGGTCGCGCCAGTTGCACCAGTAGTTCTTACTTTTTCTCCACCCAACGAAAGCTTTACTGAAGGTGATATCACAGGCCAACCTTGTGTTGCCTCCTCCACTGCACTACCATACAGGACTCACCTGACACGTCAGACTCCTCGGCCATCCTGTTACCAAGTAACAAGTACAAGATACGTAAATCTAGTCATTTGAAAGTAAGCCATGGCCAAAAGAACTCATCATTCCACACTCCTCTGGTGAGACTGAAATGGTTTCTTGAAAGAGCCAATGAGATTTACAGAAAAGATGGGACAGTGCTAACTACTCCAAATATCAAGTCAGACATACTTGGAAAACCTGTCTCTGTCCATTGTCGCATACACTGCATATCCATCCGGCCTTCAGATTCTCTCCGTAGCTGAAGCACTTGTGAAGGCACACCCATGTCTGAAGGATCCAGGGAGCTTTTCAGGGCCTTTATGCACGGCAGACAAGCCTTAAATACAAAATGGCTAACTACCAAACAAAGCTTAGAGGTTTTTGGCACACATGGAGGTCACATGCAATGCACTAAAACACAAACACCCAGATGACAAACTTACCCAGTAGGTGAAAAGGAGAAGAGTTTGGAAAAAGAACGTGAAGAGCTGTTCTCAGAATTTAGGAAAATGAACAATGAAAAGATGATAAAGGAAAAGATGAACAAAACATTTGCACACAGACGACATGAAATTATTAATCAGTGTCCAAGTGTGTAAAACATGAAGGAATGATGGCCAGCCCTGTTCCAACCTTCTCAAGTGAGTTGCCAAATATGTTTTGAGACCAAAAGGATCATAATATATCCAGACTAAAGCCCCTCCTGGAAACATTTCCTTAAATTAATTTGTCGCTCGTTCCATATTTCAGGTGACTGCAGAATTTCAGAGAATAATAACCGTGCAGCTGGAACCTACATTTCTGTCCTTGTTCGATCTTCACACTTCCAAACTGCTGACACTGTTTCATGCCAAAAGAGGAGCACTTGGAGAACGACTGAAAACTGAAATGGAATCACTGAAGGTACAGTTTATAATGAAACATGCGAGCCGCTTGGTTACGAGTTACTCTTTGTAATGTGAGAGGTGTAATGATATAAGCCTAAAGGTGTTGTGTCCTTGAAGAGCTGCCGTAGCTGTTAGAGCAGACGCAGTATATGTGTAAATATACCGGTGGAGCTAGAAGAAGCATGATCACATGATCACATGACTGTTGGAGTTATCACTGACGTCTAGTTGATAAAGAGATTCCCTTTAAGTAAATCCGGTGTGTTTAATGAAGAACCCACAACACAGAACGTGACAAGAGGAATCACTTATTCTTGTGTTTTTGTTCATGGTCGGCCGGTAGCACCTCCCCTTTAAATAAATTAACTGGGAACATGATTACATTTAAGTGCTCGAACACTGAAGCTGACAAATACAAATATTTATTATAACAATTCATTGAGTCCATGTTGTAACTACTCCGGTCTGCTCAAAAGGACTTCACGCTTCAAACTGATATATTCACAGACGTTTATTTGTTTCCTACAGGTCATGAAACGCTGATGGAAAAACTAAAATAAAACAAATTCAATATTTCTATTTCACATTCATCAAATTCAATAAACTCAAATTGTACATTCCATATGTATCGAGGCAATAACAGCTTCACAAGTGTTTACCGTGTGCGCCTGTTCGACCAGTAGTAGACCAGTGATGATATTGGTGAACCAGTGGTGGTTCACCAGTGCAGGTGAACGTTTGTTCCTTTATTGTTGTTCTTTTGTATTTCTCTGACTTCTCCCGTAACTTTTCCCGCACTCGTTCTCTTACACGTCCGGGTCGCGCTATCACATGACTCGTACAGGTATACATTTTATCTACAGCATTGGTCATTTTACAAACAAACACTTTTAATTACAGTGCCAAGTTACTCCTTACTTTAATATTTGTACAGTAATTAAATCAAATCAATAAAGGAAATCTCATAACTTATTCACTTCTATGTATCATATGTACCCATTATAGCGCCAGCTACACATGTTGTGCTGCCTTCTGTTAATTTCATGGACTTTCAAAGATAACATTCCGTAAGTGAAGTCGTGTTTATGTAGCGCTTCATAAAATCCACTGAACTTCAAAGCATTTTTACAGTAATTAATCACAATGAAAATGTTTCAACTGTAGTAACAACTTCAATGTAAACTGTGAATCAGCTGTGCAGAAGATAATACAGTGCCATGATGTGTTTACTTAGCAATCTCTGTTCATGGTTTCAAGCACTGGTTAGCTGATAAAACCAGGCAAGTTAATTCACACCACTAATTCACACCACTAATTTACACCACTAAATTAAAGAGACCTTTACGAGAAGGACATATTAATTACTGTTCTTTCTTGCTTGTCAGATCAGCGTTCTGTTGATTTGAGCAGAGAGCTGATCATCCACTGCATTATTGAATTCCTCGGGGAACATGCAGGAGATCTCATCAAGAACTCAGTGTGTGTGCAATCTTACATTCATAGCAAATGTGTTACTTTAAACTAAACTTACTGTTGGTTTCTTCCTAAAAAGGCCATAATATCATTAATTGGACTTTATCTTACAACAGTGATGAAACAAAATGTGTAGTTATTTGATCAATATTTCAGCTATAGCTTTTGAGTCTCACTGCTGATTAATGTTGCAGGACAATGAAGAACAGACAGGAACTGAACAGATTGTGACGGCAGTGATTGTGACCAGGACAGGAGAAAAAAGTGCCACTTCAGTCACTCAGTGAAGAGACTTCAGTGTTCTTGATTCGCTGTTCCTTCAGATGTCTTGAGCAAAAATCTTTTACCTCTACATTCCTGGACTGAGAGGTTTGTCTGGTTCTCTTACCATGTTTAAGGTCACTGATGTTGTGCAGTCGTAATTCAGATTATCCACATCAGTAGTTAATATTCCATACGCTGTTTTACTGTCGTCATTCCTGTGAATTTATCTGCATGTTTGTTGTTTCTATATTGTTTGGTAATATTCTATATAATGATCTCGGTATTGTTGCGTAGAGCCTTAATGTAAACTTGTTCAGGGTGTTTCTTGTACAGGGAATTTGTATAAACTATAATACAGTAATATGATGCTGCAGATTTGTGTCACCAAGTTATAACACTACTGTAGTATCTGTATTTTAGTGTGTTTAATTTATAAATATTAAACCTTTTATGTGATATTTAACTTTGCCCATTTAAAGTGAGGACACTTGCTCTTGGTAGAGGATCTTGATGAAAGGTTTTGAAACAAAACTGTCATTGTTTTAACTGGTGGGAAAAGTGTGACTGTTGTTAAGATGATCAGGAAGAAATAACTTTAAAATTAGACACCAAAATGAAAACTTGCTGAAAATGTCATTGTAATTTCTTGTATTTATATAAGAATTAATTTTAAATATAAACATAACATTATTTACATGAATCTATAAACCTTAATTCATTCATTCATTCATTCATTTAATGAGAAATTTCTTTCTCTGTATGAACACGGTACTTGGAGTAAATAGTTTTTGTTGATTCAATACATTTTAATAAATTGTTGTTGAACTAAACATTATTTGTGCACCCAATGTCTATTATTGAACTGAAATCAGTATCAGTAAATCCAATGAGGTATTGTTTTCAGTGAGCTACGTAAATCTAGTAAGTTGAGTGCAGCGCCCCCTCATGGACAGGTAGAGCAGAAACAGACAGAGAGCTGTTGATTAGTGAAGTCAGATGTTGAGCAGATGTTTAGGATTTCATGTGGTTCCACTGGAGCAGAGCGTCGGTTCCTGAGACACTCGGCACATCAGCCTTTAAATCCCAAACAGAGAGGTTTTATTACTAGATACTTTATTATTTCAGAAACAATTCCAAACTAAATGTGAAATACTTTTACTATCAGTGTGGAAAAGGTTTGGACAATTCCTGTAAAATATTTAATCACAGCTAATGATTATCTCGTAAACGTGCAGATCTTTATGAAGAGGTTTAATTACACGACGCTGCTCAGGTTTCATCCTGATAAACATTTCCTGCAGAGATTTATTTATTGTTAAAGTTATTCTCCAAACCTTTTCCATGTAATGTCACAATTCTCTAAATATGATTTATGATATGAACTGGTGATCATTTCTTATTATTTCCGCACACAGGATGAGAGGCGACGCCGCGTCCCTCCTACAGCACTGAGTGGATTTAAAGATCAGATCTGAGACTCCGAGTGTTTCACTGTTTCTCCCAAGAGTGTAAGAACACACCTCTGACCAGAACACACACACACACACGTTCAGAGTTCAGTGTGTGTGAAACCTCTTAAACCAAGAGGACAGAATATACTATTGCACTAAATATACATTCACCTATACATGTTGACTGTGACCAGACCTAACTGCCATCTCTCCTTATTTTCTGTTCTCTCCTTTTCTGCTCTCTTCTCTCTCTCTCTCCCCCTCTTCTTTCCCTCTCTCTGTCTCTCTGTCGAGCTATACATGTTTCGCTCCTGAGTTGCCAGTGATCCAGACCCCTCTGCCCTCTGGAGCCGTCTAACCCGTCCTGGAGTCCTGCTTCTGGTTGGAGATCTCGTCGCATGGATGCCCCGTGTGGTCTGCCTGGATTCGTGTGGTGGCTGGGGATGGTTTCCATGAAGACTGTCCTGTCATCGAGTGATGCTCTGGGGACCTGTGACTTCAGTTGTTCGATAACTCAGGACCGGAATCCCCTACAGTCTACCTGAGCCTCCAGAACAAACTGGACTCCTTTTAATTTTAATTTTAAAACATCTCTTGTTATACTGAACTTCCAGTCTTACACATTATTATGCTGATCAATCCCTGCTCTCCGTTATCACCCAGATGAGGATGGGTTCCCTGTTGAGTCTGGTTCCTCTCAAGGTTTCTTCCTATTACCATCTCAGGGAGTTTTTCCTTGCCACCGTCGCCCTCGGCTTGCTCATCAGGGACAATCTTGTCATTTTGATTCATACACATTGCATACAAACTTACTTCTTTTTATTGTGTAAAGCTGCTTTGCGACAATGTCAATTGTTAAAAGCGCTATATAAATAAAATTGACTTGACTTGACTTGACAGAATCCCTGCTGTCTGCTGACGATCACAGTCTATTAATATTATACAGAAGATACAGACTGTAACCCTCAGCTCTCACTGCGCAGTTTAGATGCACATTTCTCATTCTCACACACACACACACACACACACACACACCTCTACTGTTCATCTTTTACCTGCAGAATAAAATTATCCACGAGTTACTGAAGGTATTTAAGGAAAAAGGAACTTAGTGTAATTTTTTTTTTTTTACATTTTCATATTTCTAATAATTTCTCACGTGCAGGATTATGATGTTGAAAAGCCACAAAACGTAAACTAATGTAAATCTACACACTCGTGCAGTACAGATCCAGCAGCGTCCTGAAGCAGAATCCACACACACACACACACACACACACACAGGCTTTAGTTTATTAATACCAAAAAATCTAAATATATTTGATTACATAATATTAAAGTGACCATTGAATTTGTGAATGAAGGCCCAACACAAGTGCAGATGAACAGCAGTTTATTTAAAAAGCAGGCAGGGTTACACACGGGCACTGGTCATGTGATCAGCGTCACACACAGGCACTGGTCATGTGATCAGCGTCACACACGGGCACTGGTCATGTGATCAGCGTTACACACACGGGCACTGGTCATGTGATCAGCGTCACACACGGGCACTGGTCATGTGATCAGCGTTACACACGGGCACTGGTCATGTGATCAGCGTTACACACAGTTGAGTGACATCACCAGTACATCTAGTATATAATGTTAAATATAAAGATGTGTAATGTTAGATAAACACACTGATAGATTCTATTTCACATAAAAACAGAAAGGAGCCGGTTAGAGATCAGTTCAAATCCCCAAAGTCTTCCAGCGCTCAGACTCGGCACTTTCACTTCATTCACTATTAAACTCTTACATTTTCATATTTATAACAATTTCTCACATGCAGAATTATTGTTTATAAACAACACTGAATGTACAATGATGTACTCAGGCGACGGTCATGTGATCAGTGAACAGCGCCACCCACAGGTCAGAGATCCTTTACAGCCTTTACTGCTACGCTGCTAAACACTAAGGGGAGGAGTCAGCCTTTACTGCTACGCTGCTAAACGCTAAGGGGAGGAGTCAGCCTTTACTGCTACGCTGCTAAACCAGATCAGCTGATTGTCTCTGTGGAACTTCAGCACCTTCTCAGGACCTGGACAACGGCTCCTCACGTGTTCCTGACTGCTGCAGTACGGCCCCCACTCTGATCTAACCAAGGGTGGGGCTGAGGTCTGACTCCTCCCCCTTCTGACCTCACATTACTCATCAAATACCACAGAAATAATAAACACACACACACACACACACAGGTTATTACACACACATACAGTTCTGTTAGTCTCCTACACAATAACATAAAGATGAAAGATTATTCTAAACTCTAATAAAACTGTTACACAGCTGAATACAATGTTTATATAATGTAACATAATGAAGAGAATAAATGTTTATATAATGTAACATAATGAAGAGAATCAGAGGAAATGTTTCTATAATGTAATGAATAGAATTACACGACCGTGGCAGCAGAGTGTAATAATATAGGACTGTATATACACTGTAACACATTACACAAGCCTTTTTTGTGTGTTGATAATTTCTGCCTCCTATGTCTCATTATCATGATGAGTAGATTAAACAGCACAATGGAGTGGTGTGACCTCTTCTTCATTATACCACAGTGCTGTCAGATCATCATAGCTTCCTTCAGATTTTAGGTTACGTCTACATTCCTCCAGGGTAAACCTCTTATAATTAATTGACTGTTCAAAATTATTCAGCAGTGCCTCCATATCGCATAGCAATCTGATGTCGTTTTCTCTATGATTTGGCTGATGTTTCATCTCATTCAGCTCAGCTCTCCTGTTCCTGCACCAGGTGTCAAGCCCATCCAGATTGGATTCCACATGGCTGTATATGTGGAAGAGCATTAGAGTGGTTCTGTTCTCTTCATCCTTTTTGTGTTTAAACATGTCCAACATCTCCGTTACCTCCTGCAGTTTCTCCATCAACTGCTCAGTAGGCACCTTATAGATACATACAATCAGTATACACACAAACACACCATACATATACATACACAGTACACAAACAAACACCATCAAAGTTAAACTAAAGGTAGAGTTAAATGTGGGGTGAAAGGTAGCGATAAAGGTGGGGTAATAAGAGTGATAATGGTAGCACAATAGTGGCTAACAGTAACAGGGGCTGCTAGTGAAGTGTGTGTAGCTGACAGTAATAACAGGCTGCATTCTGTTCCATTAAATATGCTCCATGTTCCCAGTGTTAACCGTGTTACGAGAACTTCCCTTTACAAAATTCCACCCTTTGAAACACCCTGCAACGTCACCATCGCAGATGTCACTTCCTCTATGCGTTTCCCTGGTAACATAAGCGCCTTGGATACCTGTTACTGCTACCGTGGAAATTTCACACTTCATAAAACATTATAAAACATCTTACTGAAATGTGTATAGCTTGTGAATAAATTATTTGATTAATTTACAAGCGCTCCCTGTGGAACACAGCCTCAGTAAATAGCGAACATCACCTCAGTGACCAGGCTAAAATAAGCTTCTGATTGTCCATTTACACTTTCTCTCTAACTGCTACACCTTTAACTCTTCATGGTGAAAATTTAAAATATCTGACAGTTGTACAGTTAAACCTTGGATTACGAGCATAATTGGTTCCAGAAGTGTGCTTGTGTATCAAAACACTCATAAATCAAAGTGAATTTTCCCCATAAGAAATAATGAAATCTCAGATTATTTGTTCTACAACTCAAAAAAATAAATATGTAAAAATAATTAATACAAAATTATAAAGTAAAAATAAAACAAATTAACCTTCACTTTACCTTTGAAAAAAGTAAAAATATATCCCGACAGATAAGTGTTTCCATTAGTGTTTGTATGTGTGTGTGTGTTTGTGTGCGCACACGCTGTGTGTGTCTGTGTGTTAGCGACTTTAAAGATCCATTTTCTCTCTCTCAGCCTGCACTTTGTGTGCGTACATGCGCGTTATTGTACACTGTGCCCCTCCCCTTCTCCTCTCGTCTTCTCTCTCACACACACACACACACACACACACATACACACACATGTGCCCCTCCCTCTTCTTCTTGCCTTCACACACACTTGGATTCACAGACTTGCTTTTACTTTGCTATACACGTGTGTTATAATAAACAGTACACGCGCGCTGTACACACACACACATACAGACACAAAATAAAAGATGTTTTATGCGCACACACGCGTGGTCACAGTGTTATAGTAAACAGTACACGCGTGCACGGATGTTGATTATACCAGTGAGAGACGAGCACTAAGACCCAGCAGGGGAGACGATTACCCACAATTCCACAGCGCAAGAGAGCGAAAAACTGTTGGCTTACTTGTGATCACGTGACTCTCAGCGTCAAAACAAGAAGCGCATGCGTAATACATGATACTCGGCACTCGTAAGCCAAGACTTGTTCATTTTCCAAGTCAAAATTTATTAAAATTTTTTGCTCGTCATGCGGAACACTCGCAAACCGCGTTACTCGCAATCTGAGGTTCCACTGTACATGAATAAATATAAAATAGCAGTAAGCTAGTCTTGTAAAAGTAGCTCTTGGCCAAATACTTTTATCATATCTGTCACTCATGTGAAGTTAAAATGCTCCTAATTTATTTATTAGAAGCTTCTAGTGACATGCAGTCCTACTGAACTGTACTTTTAAATATCTGAGTGAGAACACTGTTTGAATGTTTAGCTTCAATTCGGTTGCTGTTGTGTTGCTTTGGATACATCTACGTAAGTGTGTGTGTGTGTGTGTGTGTGTGTGTGTGTGTGTGTGTGCAATCAGTAAACTCACCTCTTCTGTCTCACGCTCTAAAAGTCCCGTTTGGAATTTGTGTTTTTGGTTATAACCACTTCTGCACATTTCCAGCTCATTGCTCTTTTGCATGCACAACACTCTGATTTCTTGTGAATATTCTGAAATATTCAGTAATTTCATTCTGGGAAAAAGATTCTGTAATTTGGCATTTTCTATTATTCTGGATTGATCTAGCAGCAAATCAGTTTTCTCCTCGATCGTCTTCAATGCCAACTCCTCGGTAGACTGGCTTTTATTTCCAACATTACTAGCATGGTATGAAAGTGATTCAGGACTTTCATCTTGAGTGCCTTTCAGTGTTGTCAAGAGACTGTCCACCTGTTACACACACACACACACAGTAAGTTGGATGTCACCTTATACACACACACACACACACATCTCCTTACACACACACACACACACACACACACACACACACACACACACACACACACACACACACACACACTCATCTCCTTACACACATACACGCACACGCACACACACGCACACACACAGTAAGTTGGATGTCTCTTATACACACACACACAAACACTCATCTGCTTACAGACACACACACACACACCTCCACACACACACACTCGTCTCCTTACACACACACACACACACACACACACACCTCCTTACACACACACACACACACACACACACACAAACAAACACACACATCTCCTTACACAACTCAGTAACGTCTTCATCTTACACACACACACACACACACACACACACTTATCTCCTTACACACACACACACGCACACACACTCATCTCCTTACACACACACACACACACTCAAATCATTAAACACACACACACACTCGACTCCTTACACACACACACACTGTAACTCTCACCTGTCTGCGCTTCTGCTCAGCTTTTCTCCACCTGAGGTACATCACTCCACCGAACAGCACCACCAGCACCACCAGCAGCACCAGCAGCACCAGCACCACCCCAATCACTATCCCTGCAGTCTCCCCACTAGTTAACCCTGCAACACACACACACACACACACACACACAGACACAGACACACAGAGACACACACAGTGTTGAGTGTATTAGTGTATAAACAGGTGAAGACTCTCAGGTGTGTGTGATGAGACTCAGGTTTCTCTCTCGGCTCCTAAACACACAACAGCAGGAGTTTGTTTCTCACTCAGAGTTTTAACTTTACAGCTTTAACTTCATATTAATGAGTAATCCAGTGGAGACGTGGTGGAGACGTCAAAGCGCTCGCCGGACTCACACTCCCAGAATGCAGTGCGACTAAACGACTCTGAGAGTGGCTAGGCTAGTTAGCACTAGGAGATGAGGAGTGTGAGGGCAGGATCAGGATTAAAATAACAGTGAGTGTCTGAGCTGTGGAGGGTGGAGGAGTTCTCCTGTTAGAGTTCCTCTAGAGAGAAGGTTCTAGATCTGCGCTGTGGAGGGTGGAGGAGTTCTCCTGTTAGAGAACTCCTCTAGAGAGAAGGTTCTAGATCTGCGCTGTGGAGGGTGGAGGAGTTCTCCTGTTAGAGAACTCCTCTAGAGAGAAGGTTCTAGATCTGAGCTGTTGAGGGTGGAGGAGTTCTCCTGTTAGAGAACTCCTCTAGAGAGAAGGTTCTAGATCTGAGCTGTGGAGGGTGGAGGAGTTCTCCTGTTAGAGTTCCTCTAGAGAGAAGGTTCTAGATCTGAGCTGTGGAGGGTGGAGGAGTTCTCCTGTTAGAGTTCCTCTAGAGAGAAGGTTCTAGATCTGAGCTGTGGAGGGTGGAGGAGTTCTCCTGTTAGAGTTCCTCTAGAGAGAAGGTTCTAGATCTGAGCTGTGGAGGGTGGAGGAGTTCTCCTGTTAGAGTTCCTCTAGAGAGAAGGTTCTAGATCTGAGTTGTGGAGGGTGGAGGGGTTCTCCTGTTAGAGAACTCCTCTAGAGAGAAGGTTCTAGATCTGAGCTGTTGAGGGAGGAGGAGTTCTCCTGTTAGAGTTCCTCTAGAGAGAAGGTTCTAGATCTGAGCTCTTGAGGGTGGAGGAGTTCTCCGGTTAGAGAACTCCTCTAGAGAGAAGGTTCTAGATCTGAGCTGTGGAGGGTGGAGGAGTTCTCCTGTTAGAGTTCCTCTAGAGAGAAGGTTCTAGATCTGAGCTGTGGAGGGTGGAGGAGTTCTCCTGTTAGAGTTCCTCTAGAGAGAAGGTTCTAGATCTGAGCTGTGGAGGGTGGAGGAGTTCTCCTGTTAGAGTTCCTCTAGAGAGAAGGTTCTAGATCTGAGCGTTTCCCATAATCCCCTGTTTAACCCCTTCATTACACACACACTGAGACGTACCTGACACAGAGACGGCGTACACGCGGATGTCTTCTTTATAGTCCAGGTTCCTGATGGTGTAAGTTCCACTCTCACTTCTCTTCATGTTCCTCAGTGTGAGCTCTGAGTTACTGAGTGATGTTCTGGGTGTGTATTCAGTGTTACACTCTAGTGTTCTGTCAGTCACGTTACAGATCTGTACACCATCAGATAAAACACTCCCTCTATAAATCACCTCCACTGGCTCTGGTACGGACAAATCCAGCTTCAGATCTCCTTCAGTCTGCATCTGAACTGCTGAGAACACGGCTGAGGAGAAAAAACATTCAGCTGGATTTATTCAGAGTCCACAACTAAACTACAGAGGTTAGGACAGTGTTTACTGGGGAAAGTTCCTGGTGTTCAGAGTCGGGTTACACAGTGGAGTTACTGAGATCCACATTCCAGGGATCACACACTTTTTGCATTTTTTTTTTCATGATTTCAGATAAAATGTTCAAGGTATTATTAATAAGAGTTTGTGTTCCACACATTCAGGTTCACTAGAGTGTTAAACGATCATCACTATCATGACATCATCACACACACTCACCCTGTGTAGAGGAACCAGCTGTTATGATCTTACACTCATCATCTAGAGGTGATGAACCTCTCACTGTATATCATTTTATAGTCTTTATGTTTTTTCTCTCTTGTTCAGACACACACACACACACACACACACACACACACACACACTATGAACACACTGCATGGTTTACTCTCCCTCTGCTCTAGACGTTACCTGTTGGTGTGACTGGAGTGTGTGTATGGAGTGTTTTATCTCAGGCAGCATCATCAGGAGAAACATGTTCAGTAAATGTAACACAATAAATATCTAATACACATGATGTACTTGTGTTACATTTGATAACTCAGGGCTCTGGAATCACTTTCTCCACTAGAGGCACTGATACTGTTTATTCTACACTTTATTATCATTTACATTACAGTATTTGGCCGACGCCCTCATCCAGAGCGACTTACATTTTAATCTCATTATACATCTGAGGGTTAAGGGCCTCGCTCAGGGGCCCCACAGGGACAACTTGGTGGTCGTGGGGTTTGAACCTGTGACCTTCCGAACCACAGTCCGATGCCTTAACCGCTGCAATGCAGCACAATACATTTATCATTTTCCTATAAAAAAATATGAATTGTATTATTGATAAAAGCTTTTGTAATACAATAAACTATTTAAAAGAAATACAAAAGTGTTTTATATAATATTGACAGATTCAGTGTCTGTGAAGAGCAATTTCTGTCAAATTCTACAGTAAAATTCATTCATCTTAATTGTGTGTGTGTGTGTGTGTGTGTGTGTGTGTATTATGGCATGTAATATATCTTTTAATCATATTTAATCATCACTGTTTTCCTTAAAATATCACTTTATTAATTCTGTAATTACTTCCATCTACATTTAATATGAGGATGTTTGGCTGCTGAACGCTGCAGATCAGGTGAAGAGGTGATACTAAGGCTTCAGAACCAATAATAAATCAATAAGTTGATTTAGAGCTTAAGAATCAATAAGGCGTTACTGAGGTGTTACTGTCGGGGGGGACAGACGAGATTTCTGAACATGCTCTGATTTTCCTCCTGACATTAACAGTGTCGACATTAACGACACTGATGAACACGTCAGAACTCACACAGAGCCCAAAAGAGGCTGTAAGCAGCTGTTACCGTCCTGTCTCGAGCTCTCTAGGGGTCATAATGAATTTGCATCAGTGTAGACTGGGTGTGTCCTGTGATGGACTGACACTGTGTCCAGGGTACCTCTGATGTTCTGAATAAAACTGTAATCTGTTTATAAATTAACGAACAGCATCTGATTAGAGAATTTATGATTAATGATTTAATATCATGTGTGAGTGATGTTCCACTGTGTGTGTGTGTGTGTGTGTGTTAAAATGCACAACCTCATATTCAGCATGACATACTGTTGTTACATCAGACTGTCAGACGGTGGCGCTGGACTTCACACAATAAACACAGGCTGAGAATTGAGTGTACCTGAGACACGCCCCGTTTTAGATAAGCTTCGCCCCCAATATGTATGTCTATATGTATATATATAACTTTCAGGTAAGTTCTGAACAGCCCTTAAGTGTGTGTGTGTGTGTGTGTGTGTGTCTGTGTGTGTGTGTGTGTGTGTGTGTGTGTGTGTGTGTGTGTGTTGAGGATTAAATCCTGACTGTGTGTGTAACTCTGAATGTGAGTCAGTAATTGAGAGTGAAGGATTTATCAGCAGTAGAAGAGATAAACACACTTACGGAAGATTCTGAGGCGCACGGTAGCGTAGTCTGAGATCCCACACTCACACGTGTACGTCTCCCTCATACTGTAATCAGGATTAGTGATGGTGAGAGAGAGATCTCCTCTCTTATACTGATCATGAGACATTTCATATCCCTGCTTCACTGATCTACATGATGTCTGATTACACCGAGCGAAGACATCGTCTCGATTACTGTCCAAACTCCACTTGGCTTTTCTTGGAGAACACTCAGCTTCACATGGGAGAGTCACAGACTGATGAAGCTTCGCATAAATAGGAAACACAGAAACAGCTGATCCAGGATCTGAAAGAGAGAATAAACAGTTTATATCAAGAACAAAACTATAAAGATGATTTTTCTCCTTAAATGTCAAATAAAGTGAGAGTCCTGCACTCTTCTCCAGTGTGTGTATTAATCTGACTGCTGCAGGGGTGAAGGGAACACACACTCAGAGAGAACTCAGGGCTGTGTCCCAAACCTCATCAAGTGCACTACAGGACACACACACACAGTCATGACACGGTGCAGGGAGAGAGTGTGCAGGGAGAGTGTACAGTGAGAGAGTGTACAGTGAGAGAGTGTGCAGTGAGAGTGTGCAGTGAGAGTGTGCAGTGAGAGAGTGTACAGTGAGAGTGTGCAGTGAGAGAGTGTGCAGTGAGAGTGTGCAGTGAGAGAGTGTGCAGTGAGAGAGTGTGCAGTGAGAGTGTGCAGTGAGAGTGTACAGTGAGAGAGTGTGCAGTGAGAGTGTGCAGTGAGAGTGTACAGTGAGAGAGTGCAGTGAGAGTGTGCAGTGAGAGAGTGTACAGTGAGAGTGTGCAGTGAGAGAGTGCAGTGAGAGAGTGCAGTGAGTCTGGATTCTGGATTCATCAAGAAAAAAAAAATCACAATCTCAATATCTACACACACATTATCTCACTTCTGTATCACAGCGATTCACTTGCCTCTGTTTCCCTGCACTTCGATCAGGGCAGCAAGTAAGAAAAAAAAATGACACAGGGTTTATAACAAAAAAACTAATCTCACTTTTTTCTCTATTTGAGCCTTAAAGTGAATAAATGAAAATCTGTTGAACATAAACTAAAGCGAGAGCCGTGTTCAGGTTCTCAGCAGTCAGTTGGACTTGTGTGTCTCTGGCAGGTGTTAGTCTCCACCAGGGCGGCGCTCCGTCACCAATCCTGTGTGTGATTTTCATGGAGAGGATAATAAAGCACAGCCGTGGAGGAGAGGGGAATCCAGTTTGATGGGCTCTGATATCATTATTAGTCTTTGACCTGCAGCGCTCACTGGATCGGTTTACAACTGAGTGTGAAACAGAAGGGATGAAGATCAGAGGGAAGAACCAGGTAGGGAGCAAGTCGTTACCCCAAGTAAAGGAGTTTAAGTATCTCGGGGTCTTGTTTACGAGTGATGGGACACTGGAGTGTGAGGTTGGCTGGAGAATCAGAGCAGTGTGGGCGGTATGCACTCGCTTTAATTCACTGCAATTAGATGTGTTTCAACACCTGTCTCTGTTCACGCAGTAGTGTGTGAGAGCACATGTTTGTTTGAAACATTAACTTTATTCTGATAAGAACAATAATATAAACAAACACATGTGATGATAAAGTGTACACTCACTGCTAAACACAACATCAGAAGAATATAACAGTATGACGTGTGTGCATTGAGGGACACCCCGAGAGCATCAAGAGGAACCAGAGAGACTTACCAGTGGTGAATGTGAGAGTGTAGAGTGAAAGTGTGAGTGTGTAGTGAGAGTATGTAGTGGAAGTGTAGAGTGAGAGTGTAGAGCAAGGGTGTCAAACTCTGTTCCTGGAGGGCCGCAGCCCCACAGAGTTTTGTTCCAGCCATAATTAAAAACACCTGATCCAACTAAACAAGTCATTAAGGCTTATTTGAAAACTACATGGTATGTATGTTGGAGCAGGGTTGGAACAAAACTCTGTGGGGCTGCGGCCCTCCAGGAACTGAGTTTGAGACCCTGGTGTAGAGTGAGAGTGTGTAGTGAGAGTGTAGAATGAGAGTGTGTAGTGAGAGTGTGTAGTGAGAGTATGTAGTGAGAGTGTAGAGTGAGAGTGTAGAGTGAGAGTGTGTAGTGAGAGTGTAGAGTGAGAGTGTAGAGTGAGAGTATGTAGTGAGAGTGTGTAGTGAGAGTGTGTAGTGAGAGTATGTAGTGAGAGTGTGTAGTGAGAGTGTAGAGTGAGGGTATGTAGTGAGAGTATGTAGTGAGTGTGTCGAGTGAGAGTTTGTAGTGAGAGTATGTAGTGAGAGTGTGTAATGAGAGTGTGTAGTGAGAGTGTAGAGTGAGAGTGTGTAGTGAGAGTATGTAGTGAGAGTGTGTAGTGAGTGTGTGTAGTGAGAGTGTGTAGTGAGTGTGTGTAGTGAGAGTATGTAGTGAGAGTGTGTAGTGAGAGTGTAGTGAGAGAGTATGTAGTGAGAGTGTGTAGTGAGAGTGTAGAGTGAGGGTATGTAGTGAGAGTATGTAGTGAGTGTGTCGAGTGAGAGTTTGTAGTGAGAGTATGTAGTGAGAGTGTGTAGTGAGAGTGTGTAGTGAGAGTATGTAGTGAGAGTGTAGAGTGAGAGTATGTAGTGAGAGTGTGTAGTGAGTGTGTGTAGTGAGAGTGTGTAGTGAGAGTGTGTAGTGAGAGTATGTAGTGAGAGTGTGAGTGTGTAGTGAGAGTATGTAGTGGAAGTGTAGAGTGAGAGTGTAGAGCAAGGGTGTCAACTCTGTTCCTGGAGGGCCGCAGCCCCACAGAGTTTTGTTCCAGCCATAATTAAAAACACCTGATCCAACTAAACAAGTCATTAAGGCTTATTTGAAAACTACATGGTATGTATGTTGGAGCAGGGTTGGAACAAAACTCTGTGGGGCTGCGGCCCTCCAGAAAGTGAGTTTGAGACCCTGGTGTAGAGTGAGAGTGTGTAGTGAGAGTGTAGAATGAGAGTGTGTAGTGAGAGTGTGTAGTGAGAGTGTAGAGTGAGAGTGTGTAGTGAGAGTATGTAGTGAGAGTGTAGAGTGAGAGTATGTAGTGAGAGTGTGTAGTGAGAGTGTGTAGTGAGAGTGTGTAGTGAGTGTGTGTAGTGAGTGTGTGTAGTGAGAGTGTGTAGTGAGAGTGTAGAGTGAGAGTGTGTAGTGAGAGTGTGTAGTGAGAGTGTGTAGTGAGAGTGTGAGTGTGTAGTGAGAGTATGTAGTGGAAGTGTAGAGTGAGAGTGTAGAGCAAGGGTGTCAACTCTGTTCCTGGAGGGCCGCAGCCCCACAGAGTTTTGTTCCAGCCATAATTAAAAACACCTGATCCAACTAAACAAGTCATTAAGGCTTATTTGAAAACTACATGGTATGTATGTTGGAGCAGGGTTGGAACAAAACTCTGTGGGGCTGCGGCCCTCCAGAAACTGAGTTTGAGACCCTGGTGTAGAGTGAGAGTGTGTAGTGAGAGTGTGTAGTGAGAGTGTAGAGTGAGAGTGTGTAGTGAGAGTGTGTAGTGAGAGTGTAGAGTGAGAGTGTAGAGTGAGAGTGTGTTGTGAGAGTGTGTTGTGAGAGTGTGTAGTGAGAGTGTAGAGTGAGAGTGTAGAGTGAGAGTGTGTAGTGAGAGTGTGTAGTGAGAGTGTAGAGTGAGAGTGTGTAGTGAGAGTGTGTAGTGAGAGTGTGTAGAGTTAGAGTGTGTAGTGAGAGTATGTAGTGAGAGTGTAGAGTGAGAGTGTAGAGTGAGAGTGTGTAGTGAGAGTGTGTAGTGAGAGTGTGTAGTGAGAGTGTGTAGTGAGAGTGTGTAGTGAGAGTGTAGAGTGAGAGTGTAGAGTGAGTGTGTAGTGAGAGTATGTAGTGAGAGTATGTAGTGAGAGTGTGTAGTGAGAGTGTGAGTGTGTAGTGAGAGTATGTAGTGGAAGTGTAGAGTGAGAGTGTAGAGCAAGGGTGTCAACTCTGTTCCTGGAGGGCCGCAGCCCCACAGAGTTTTGTTCCAGCCATAATTAAAAACACCTGATCCAACTAAACAAGTCATTAAGGCTTATTTGAAAACTACATGGTATGTATGTTGGAGCAGGGTTGGAACAAAACTCTGTGGGGCTGCGGCCCTCCAGAAACTGAGTTTGAGACCCTGGTGTAGAGTGAGAGTGTGTAGTGAGAGTGTGTAGTGAGAGTGTAGAGTGAGAGTGTGTAGTGAGAGTGTGTAGTGAGAGTGTAGAGTGAGAGTGTAGAATGAGAGTGTGTTGTGAGAGTGTGTTGTGAGAGTGTGTAGTGAGAGTGTAGAGTGAGAGTGTAGAGTGAGAGTGTGTAGTGAGAGTGTGTAGTGAGAGTGTAGAGTGAGAGTGTGTAGTGAGAGTGTGTAGTGAGAGTGTGTAGAGTTAGAGTGTGTAGTGAGAGTATGTAGTGAGAGTGTAGAGTGAGAGTGTAGAGTGAGAGTGTGTAGTGAGAGTGTGTAGTGAGAGTATGTAGTGAGAGTGTGTAGTGAGAGTATGTAGTGAGAGTGTAGAGTGAGAGTATGTAGTGAGAGTGTAGAGTGAGAGTGTGTAGTGAGAGTGTAGAGTGAGAGTGTGTAGTGAGAGTGTGTAGTGAGAGTGTAGAGTGAGAGTGTGTAGTGAGAGTGTAGAGTGAGAGTGTGTAGTGAGAGTGTGTAGTGAGAGTGTAGAGTGAGAGTGTGTAGTGAGAGTGTGTAGTGAGTGTGTAGAGTTAGAGTGTGTAGTGAGAGTATGTAGTGAGAGTGTAGAGTGAGAGTGTGTAGTGAGAGTGTGTAGTGAGAGTATGTAGTGAGAGTGTGTTGTGAGAGTGTGTTGTGAGAGTGTGTAGTGAGAGTGTGTAGTGAGAGTGTAGAGTGAGAGTGTAGAGTGAGAGTGTAGAGTGAGAGTGTAGAGTGAGAGTGTGTAGTGAGAGTGTGTAGTGAGAGTATGTAGTGAGAGTGTGTTGTGAGTGTGTAGAGTTAGAGTGTGTAGTGAGAGTGTAGAGTGAGAGTGTAGAGTGAGAGTGTAGAGTGAGAGTGTGTAGTGAGAGTGTGTAGTGAGTGTGTAGAGTTAGAGTGTGTTGTGAGAGTGTGTTGTGAGAGTGTGTAGTGAGAGTGTAGAGTGAGAGTGTATAGTGAGAGTGTAGAGTGAGAGTGTAGAGTGAGAGTGTAGAGTGAGAGTGTAGAGTGAGAGTGTAGAGTGAGAGTGTATAGTGAGAGTGTGTAGTGAGAGTGTGTAGTGAGAGTGTGTAGTGAGTGTGTAGAGTTAGAGTGTGTAGTGAGAGTGTGTAGTGAGAGTGTAGAGTGAGAGTATGTAGTGAGAGTGTGTAGTGAGAGTGTGTAGTGAGAGTATGTAGTGGAAGTGTAATAATTAAAAACACCTGATCCAACTAAACAAGTCATTAAGGCTTATTTGAAAACTACATGGTATGTATGTTGGAGCAGGGTTGGAACAAAACTCTGTGGGGCTGCGGCCCTCCAGAAAGTGAGTTTGAGACCCTGGTGTAGAGTGAGAGTGTGTAGTGAGAGTGTAGAATGAGAGTGTGTAGTGAGAGTGTGTAGTGAGAGTGTAGAGTGAGAGTGTAGAGTGAGAGTGTGTAGTGAGAGTGTGTAGTGAGAGTATGTAGTGAGAGTGTAGAGTGAGAGTATGTAGTGAGAGTGTGTAGTGAGAGTGTGTAGTGAGTGTGTGTAGTGAGTGTGTGTAGTGAGAGTGTGTAGTGAGAGTGTAGAGTGAGAGTGTGTAGTGAGAGTATGTAGTGAGAGTGTGAGTGTGTAGTGAGAGTATGTAGTGAGAGTGTAGAGTGAGAGTGTGTAGTGAGAGTGTGTAGTGAGAGTGTAGAGTGAGAGTGTAGAGTGAGAGTGTGTAGTGAGAGTGTGTAGTGAGAGTGTAGAGTGAGAGTGTGTAGTGAGAGTGTGTAGTGAGTGTGTAGAGTTAGAGTGTGTAGTGAGAGTATGTAGTGAGAGTGTAGAGTGAGAGTGTGTAGTGAGAGTGTAGAGTGAGAGTATGTAGTGAGTGTGTAGTGAGAGTGTAGAGTGAGAGTGTGTAGTGAGAGTATGTAGTGAGAGTGTGTAGTGAGTGTGTAGAGTTAGAGTGTGTAGTGAGAGTGTAGAGTGAGAGTGTAGAGTGAGAGTATGTAGTGAGAGTGTGTAGTGAGAGTGTGAGTATGTAGTGAGAGTATGTAGTGGAAGTGTAGAGTGAGAGTGTAGAGCAAGGGTGTCAACTCTGTTCCTGGAGGGCCACAGCCCCACAGAGGTTTGTTCCAGCCATAATTAAAAACACCTGATCCAACTAAACAAGTCATTAAGGCTTATTTGAATACTACATGGTATGTATGTTGGAGCAGGGTTGGAACAAAACTCTGTGGGGCTGCGGCCCTCCAGGAACTGAGTTTGAGACCCTGGTGTAGAGTGAGAGTGTGTAGTGAGAGTGTGTAGTGAGAGTGTAGAGTGAGAGTGTGTAGTGAGAGTGTGTAGTGAGAGTGTAGAGTGAGAGTGTAGAGTGAGAGTGTGTAGTGAGAGTGTGTAGTGAGAGTGTAGAGTGAGAGTATGTAGAGTGAGAGTATGTAGTGAGTGTGTAGTGAGAGTGTAGAGTGAGAGTGTGTAGTGAGAGTGTGTAGTGAGAGTGTGTAGTGAGTGTGTAGAGTTAGAGTGTGTAGTGAGAGTGTAGAGTGAGAGTGTAGAGTGAGAGTATGTAGTGAGAGTATGTAGTGAGAGTGTGTAGTGAGAGTGTGAGTATGTAGTGAGAGTATGTAGTGGAAGTGTAGAGTGAGAGTGTGTAGTGAGAGTGTGTAGTGAGAGTGTGTAGTGAGAGTGTGTAGTGAGAGTGTGTAGTGAGAGTGTGTAGTGAGAGTGTAGAGTGAGAGTGTGTAGTGAGAGTGTAGAGTGAGAGTATGTAGTGAGAGTATGTAGTGAGAGTGTGTAGTGAGAGTGTGTAGTGAGAGTATGTAGTGGAAGTGTAGAGTGAGAGTGTAGAGCAAGGGTGTCAACTCTGTTCCTGGAGGGCCGCAGCCCCACAGAGTTTTGTTCCAGCCATAATTAAAAACACCTGATCCAACTAAACAAGTCATTAAGGCTTATTTGAAAACTACATGGTATGTATGTTGGAGCAGGGTTGGAACAAAACTCTGTGGGGCTGCGGCCCTCCAGAAAGTGAGTTTGAGACCCTGGTGTAGAGTGAGAGTGTGTAGTGAGAGTGTAGAATGAGAGTGTGTAGTGAGAGTGTGTAGTGAGAGTGTAGAGTGAGAGTGTGTAGTGAGAGTATGTAGTGAGAGTGTAGAGTGAGAGTATGTAGTGAGAGTGTGTAGTGAGAGTGTGTAGTGAGAGTGTGTAGTGAGTGTGTGTAGTGAGTGTGTGTAGTGAGAGTGTGTAGTGAGAGTGTAGAGTGAGAGTGTGTAGTGAGAGTGTGTAGTGAGAGTGTGTAGTGAGAGTGTGAGTGTGTAGTGAGAGTATGTAGTGGAAGTGTAGAGTGAGAGTGTAGAGCAAGGGTGTCAACTCTGTTCCTGGAGGGCCGCAGCCCCACAGAGTTTTGTTCCAGCCATAATTAAAAACACCTGATCCAACTAAACAAGTCATTAAGGCTTATTTGAAAACTACATGGTATGTATGTTGGAGCAGGGTTGGAACAAAACTCTGTGGGGCTGCGGCCCTCCAGAAACTGAGTTTGAGACCCTGGTGTAGAGTGAGAGTGTGTAGTGAGAGTGTGTAGTGAGAGTGTAGAGTGAGAGTGTGTAGTGAGAGTGTGTAGTGAGAGTGTAGAGTGAGAGTGTAGAGTGAGAGTGTGTTGTGAGAGTGTGTTGTGAGAGTGTGTAGTGAGAGTGTAGAGTGAGAGTGTAGAGTGAGAGTGTGTAGTGAGAGTGTGTAGTGAGAGTGTAGAGTGAGAGTGTGTAGTGAGAGTGTGTAGTGAGAGTGTGTAGAGTTAGAGTGTGTAGTGAGAGTATGTAGTGAGAGTGTAGAGTGAGAGTGTAGAGTGAGAGTGTGTAGTGAGAGTGTGTAGTGAGAGTGTGTAGTGAGAGTGTGTAGTGAGTGTGTGTAGTGAGAGTGTGTAGTGAGAGTGTAGAGTGAGAGTGTAGAGTGAGTGTGTAGTGAGAGTATGTAGTGAGAGTATGTAGTGAGAGTGTGTAGTGAGAGTGTGAGTGTGTAGTGAGAGTATGTAGTGGAAGTGTAGAGTGAGAGTGTAGAGCAAGGGTGTCAACTCTGTTCCTGGAGGGCCGCAGCCCCACAGAGTTTTGTTCCAGCCATAATTAAAAACACCTGATCCAACTAAACAAGTCATTAAGGCTTATTTGAAAACTACATGGTATGTATGTTGGAGCAGGGTTGGAACAAAACTCTGTGGGGCTGCGGCCCTCCAGAAACTGAGTTTGAGACCCTGGTGTAGAGTGAGAGTGTGTAGTGAGAGTGTGTAGTGAGAGTGTAGAGTGAGAGTGTGTAGTGAGAGTGTGTAGTGAGAGTGTAGAGTGAGAGTGTAGAATGAGAGTGTGTTGTGAGAGTGTGTTGTGAGAGTGTGTAGTGAGAGTGTAGAGTGAGAGTGTAGAGTGAGAGTGTGTAGTGAGAGTGTGTAGTGAGAGTGTAGAGTGAGAGTGTGTAGTGAGAGTGTGTAGTGAGAGTGTGTAGAGTTAGAGTGTGTAGTGAGAGTATGTAGTGAGAGTGTAGAGTGAGAGTGTAGAGTGAGAGTGTGTAGTGAGAGTGTGTAGTGAGAGTGTGTAGTGAGAGTATGTAGTGAGAGTGTAGAGTGAGAGTATGTAGTGAGAGTGTAGAGTGAGAGTGTGTAGTGAGAGTGTAGAGTGAGAGTGTGTAGTGAGAGTGTGTAGTGAGAGTGTAGAGTGAGAGTGTGTAGTGAGAGTGTAGAGTGAGAGTGTGTAGTGAGAGTGTGTAGTGAGAGTGTAGAGTGAGAGTGTGTAGTGAGAGTGTGTAGTGAGTGTGTAGAGTTAGAGTGTGTAGTGAGAGTATGTAGTGAGAGTGTAGAGTGAGAGTGTGTAGTGAGAGTGTGTAGTGAGAGTATGTAGTGAGAGTGTGTTGTGAGAGTGTGTTGTGAGAGTGTGTAGTGAGAGTGTGTAGTGAGAGTGTAGAGTGAGAGTGTAGAGTGAGAGTGTAGAGTGAGAGTGTAGAGTGAGAGTGTGTAGTGAGAGTGTGTAGTGAGAGTATGTAGTGAGAGTGTGTTGTGAGTGTGTAGAGTTAGAGTGTGTAGTGAGAGTGTAGAGTGAGAGTGTAGAGTGAGAGTGTAGAGTGAGAGTGTAGAGTGAGAGTGTGTAGTGAGAGTGTGTAGTGAGTGTGTAGAGTTAGAGTGTGTTGTGAGAGTGTGTTGTGAGAGTGTGTAGTGAGAGTGTAGAGTGAGAGTGTAGAGTGAGAGTGTGTAGTGAGAGTGTAGAGTGAGAGTGTAGAGTGAGAGTGTAGAGTGAGAGTGTATAGTGAGAGTGTGTAGTGAGAGTGTGTAGTGAGAGTGTGTAGTGAGTGTGTAGAGTTAGAGTGTGTAGTGAGAGTGTGTAGTGAGAGTGTAGAGTGAGAGTATGTAGTGAGAGTGTGTAGTGAGAGTGTGTAGTGAGAGTATGTAGTGGAAGTGTAATAATTAAAAACACCTGATCCAACTAAACAAGTCATTAAGGCTTATTTGAAAACTACATGGTATGTATGTTGGAGCAGGGTTGGAACAAAACTCTGTGGGGCTGCGGCCCTCCAGAAAGTGAGTTTGAGACCCTGGTGTAGAGTGAGAGTGTGTAGTGAGAGTGTAGAATGAGAGTGTGTAGTGAGAGTGTGTAGTGAGAGTGTAGAGTGAGAGTGTAGAGTGAGAGTGTGTAGTGAGAGTGTGTAGTGAGAGTATGTAGTGAGAGTGTAGAGTGAGAGTATGTAGTGAGAGTGTGTAGTGAGAGTGTGTAGTGAGTGTGTGTAGTGAGTGTGTGTAGTGAGAGTGTGTAGTGAGAGTGTAGAGTGAGAGTGTGTAGTGAGAGTATGTAGTGAGAGTGTGAGTGTGTAGTGAGAGTATGTAGTGAGAGTGTAGAGTGAGAGTGTGTAGTGAGAGTGTGTAGTGAGAGTGTAGAGTGAGAGTGTAGAGTGAGAGTGTGTAGTGAGAGTGTGTAGTGAGAGTGTAGAGTGAGAGTGTGTAGTGAGAGTGTGTAGTGAGTGTGTAGAGTTAGAGTGTGTAGTGAGAGTATGTAGTGAGAGTGTAGAGTGAGAGTGTGTAGTGAGAGTGTAGAGTGAGAGTATGTAGTGAGTGTGTAGTGAGAGTGTAGAGTGAGAGTGTGTAGTGAGAGTATGTAGTGAGAGTGTGTAGTGAGTGTGTAGAGTTAGAGTGTGTAGTGAGAGTGTAGAGTGAGAGTGTAGAGTGAGAGTATGTAGTGAGAGTGTGTAGTGAGAGTGTGAGTATGTAGTGAGAGTATGTAGTGGAAGTGTAGAGTGAGAGTGTAGAGCAAGGGTGTCAACTCTGTTCCTGGAGGGCCACAGCCCCACAGAGGTTTGTTCCAGCCATAATTAAAAACACCTGATCCAACTAAACAAGTCATTAAGGCTTATTTGAATACTACATGGTATGTATGTTGGAGCAGGGTTGGAACAAAACTCTGTGGGGCTGCGGCCCTCCAGGAACTGAGTTTGAGACCCTGGTGTAGAGTGAGAGTGTGTAGTGAGAGTGTGTAGTGAGAGTGTAGAGTGAGAGTGTGTAGTGAGAGTGTGTAGTGAGAGTGTAGAGTGAGAGTGTAGAGTGAGAGTGTGTAGTGAGAGTGTGTAGTGAGAGTGTAGAGTGAGAGTATGTAGAGTGAGAGTATGTAGTGAGTGTGTAGTGAGAGTGTAGAGTGAGAGTGTGTAGTGAGAGTGTGTAGTGAGAGTGTGTAGTGAGTGTGTAGAGTTAGAGTGTGTAGTGAGAGTGTAGAGTGAGAGTGTAGAGTGAGAGTATGTAGTGAGAGTATGTAGTGAGAGTGTGTAGTGAGAGTGTGAGTATGTAGTGAGAGTATGTAGTGGAAGTGTAGAGTGAGAGTGTGTAGTGAGAGTGTGTAGTGAGAGTGTGTAGTGAGAGTGTGTAGTGAGAGTGTGTAGTGAGAGTGTGTAGTGAGAGTGTAGAGTGAGAGTGTGTAGTGAGAGTGTGTAGTGAGAGTGTAGAGTGAGAGTATGTAGTGAGAGTATGTAGTGAGAGTGTGTAGTGAGAGTGTGTAGTGAGAGTATGTAGTGGAAGTGTAGAGTGAGAGTGTAGAGCAAGGGTGTCAACTCTGTTCCTGGAGGGCCGCAGCCCCACAGAGTTTTGTTCCAGCCATAATTAAAAACACCTGATCCAACTAAACAAGTCATTAAGGCTTATTTGAAAACTACATGGTATGTATGTTGGAGCAGGGTTGGAACAAAACTCTGTGGGGCTGCGGCCCTCCAGGAACTGAGTTTGACACCCTGGTGTAGAGTGAGAGTGTGTAGTGAGAGTGTGTAGTGAGAGTATGTAGTGAGAGTGTAGAGTGAGCGTGTGTAGTGAGAGTGTGTAGTGAGAGTGTAGAGTGAGAGTATGTAGTGAGAGTGTAGAGTGAGAGTGTGTAGTGAGAGTGTGTAGTGAGAGTATGTAGTGAGAGTGTAGAGTGAGAGTGTGTAGTGAGAGTGTAGAGTGAGAGTATGTAGTGAGAGTGTGGAGTGAGAGTGAAGTGAGACTTACCAGTGGTGAGTGTGAGGGTGAGTAAGAACAGGACACAGTGATGGACGCTGCAGGACGGCATGTCTGAGGAGACACAACACCACCATCAGCACTGCACAGGTGGAGAATAAAGCAGGAGAGAGAAATGGACTCACAGCTACATTTGATCATTAAACCTGACATTTACTCAAACTCATTACAGTTTAAAAGCTTTCATCTCTCATTCAGTTATGAATTATAACTCACGTTATAGCAGCTATAAACACTCGCTCCTCACCAGTCTCTCTTTATTGTCTCTCTTCACGTTAATAAGATAAAATCACAGCTGGTCATGTGACTGAGGAAGCGTACAGCAGTGTGAACTCCTCTGTGCTGAAGATGTGGAGAGACTCACAGTTACAGTGTTACTAGTTTTCAGTTACAGTGTGCTTTAGTTTTCTATATTGGATTCTTCTCCACTGGTAAGGTAAGTCTTTAACCTTTGTACTGTTTTTGAAACTCAATTGGTTCTTACTGTATACCTAGTTCTTGCTGTTTGGTAGTGTTTATTGCAGTGTGATTTGTTCTCAGGTAAAGGCTTCCTTAAGGTGTGAATTGTGGGCAGGGCTTAGCTACATATATTGAAGGTGTCTCACAAGTGTCTGTAGCAGTAAATAAGCATACCCTGCAACAAAGTTGGTCATGAATCTAGATAGCAAATGTACATAGAATTGAAAGAAAGAACATAGAAAAGAGAGAAATTCTTATTTAGTAAGGAATTTAATTTTTTTTAGACAAATACCTCATTCTGTCTAGGAGTTAAGGATGTGTGTTCAACCTATCTCTGTCAGTTCTCACAGACCAAGATGCTTTTACTCACACAGCAGAGGCAGATCTCCCAGAAACCTCATCTACCCTCCAGTACTGTCTCATTGTCCTGCACTGGTGGTAGGTGGGCTCTGATTTAGATTTTATTTCAGCCCTAGCTACCCATGACTCTTTTGACGTTCTAGCACTAACAGAGACCTGGATATCTCCTCAGAACTCAGCTACACCGGCTGCCCTATCCTCTGCCTATATATTCTCTCACTCTCCACGAGAAACTGGCAGAGGTGGTGGTACGGGTCTGCTGTTGTCTAAGAGATGGTCCTTCTCGCCTATTGACCTGTCTCATCACAGTTTTTCATCATTTGAATTTCATGCAGTTAAGGTAACCTCTCCAATTAACCTCCACATCTTAGTTATCTACCGTCCACCTGGCTCTCTAGGAAACTTTCTGGATGAAATGGACATGCTTCTTAGTCTTTTTCCTTCTGCTAACACTCCTCTCACTGTTCTAGGAGACTTCAACCTCCCATCTGACAAACTCCAATCCTCTTTCCTTCTCCCTCTCCTTAACTCTTTCTCTTTAACTCTAAACAGTTACCCTCCCACACACAAGGCAGGGAATTCTCTTAACCTCGTTTTTTACTGCCCTTCCCCAGTCACAGATCTCACTACTATTCCCCTTCATTAATCTGATCATTACCTCGTATCCTTCACCATAACCCTTTCTATTCTGTGTAAAACTAACCACCATAATTTCTCTCTTACCCGCAGAAACCTTCACTCTGTCTCCCCTTCCTCTATGTCTTCATGCACCCTATCATTCCTCCCAGACCCAGACTCCTTCTCCTCTCTACCACTGGAGACTGCAACTGAAACCTTCCTCTCTTCTCTCTCCTCATCCATAGAGCTCCTTTGCCCGCTGTCATCTAAACCAAGGAAGATGTCTTGTCATGCTCCTTGGCTATCTGATGTACTGCGCAACAACAGAAGAGAATTAAGAACTGCAGAGAGAAGATGGAAGAAATCGCAGCTTGATGCCGATCTTGTCTCTTACCAGACTATTCTCTCCAAATTCTCATGTGACGTGACTTCTGCCAAAACTGCCTTCTACAGAGAAAACCTGGAAGCCTCTGCACATGATCCTGGCAAACTCCATAACATCTTCTCCTCACTACTCAACCCACCGACTCCTCCTGCCCCTTCCTCTCTGACTGCTGACGATTTTTACACATTCTATGAATGGGAAAATTGCAGCAATCCGCCAGTCCTTCGCTCCCAACCAAACTCCTACAGCAGAACCTCAGGACCTTCCCTTCCCTCCCTTAGCAGAATATGCCAACCTGTCATCTGATGAGATTCAGCAGATCATCTTGTCATCTAACTCCACAACCTGTTCTTTAGACCCAATCGCTTCCACAATACTCCAGGCCATCTCACGAGACCTCCTTCCCTTCACCACAACCATCATCAACCATTCCATATCATCTGGTCATGTTCCTGCTGCTTTTAAGAAGGCAAGGGTTATTCCCATCCTCAAGAAACCCTGCCTGGACCCATCAGAAGTTAACAACTATCGTCCGGTATCACTTCTCTCTTTTATTTCCAAAATTCTTGAAAGGACTGTTTATAACCAAATGTCTCTTTATCTCTCACAGAACAACCTTAATGATCCCAACCAATCTGGATTCAAAGTGGCACATTCCACAGAGACTGCCCTTCTGTCAGTCACTGAGAAGCTCCATGCTGCTAGATCTGCTAAACTGTCATCTGTCCTGATCCTCCTGGACCTGTCAGCTGCATTTGACACAGTGAACCACAAGATTCTATTATCTATTCTCACAAGCCTTGGTATTTGTGGAACAGCATGGGAATGGTTTGCTTCTTACCTAGAAGATAGGTCGTATGAGGTGACATGGAGGGGATCTACATCTGCCCCATGTTGACTCTCTACTGGTGTCCCGCAGGGCTCAGTACTTGGTCCTCTTCTGTTCTCCCTCTATACCCGGTCTCTTGGTAAGGTCATATCATCGCATGGATTTTCATACCATTGTTATGCAGATGACACTCAACTTATTCTCTCCTTTCTGACACTCAGGTTTCCACCCGGATCTCAGCATGTCTGGCAGACATCTCATCCTGGATGGCAGCTCATCAGCTGAAACTCAATCTGAGTAAAACCGAACTGTTGTTCATCCCTGGTGACTCATCCCCAGGTCAAGATCTTGTGATATCCCTGGACAACAATCAAATCACTCCTTCAGCCACTGCCCGCAATCTTGGGGTAACCGTAGACAATCATCTGTCATTTTCCCCACACATCGCTAACCTTACTCGCTCTTGTAGATTTCTTCTTTACAATATCAGAAGAATCCGCCCATTTCTTTCTTCACAGGCTACTCAGGTGCTTGTTTAGTCCCTTGTTATTTCAAGACTAGACTATTGCAACTCACTCCTGGCTGGCCTGCCTCTGTCCACGACTCGTCCTCTGCAACTGATCCAGAATGCAGCAGCACGTCTCGTTTTCAACCTTCCCAAGTTCTCCCACACCACCCCACTCCTCCGCTCCCTGCACTGGCTTCCTGTAGCTGGCCGCATCAAATTCAAAACACTGATGCTTGCCTACAAAGCTAAAAATGGCCCAGCACCCACTTACCTCTCTGCTCTAATCACACCACGCACTGCGCCACGTTCCCTCCGATCCTCCAGCACTGCTCACCTCATCCCACCATCTCTCAGGGATCGAGGGCGGCATTCATCCAGACTCTTTTCTGTTCTGGCACCTAGGTGGTGGAACGAACTTCCTCTAGATGTCCGTAAAGCAGAGACTTTGACTATCTTTAAACAGCGACTCAAAACGTATCTATTTCTCCAGTACTTACAGGACTAACCCCTGTACTGCTGTGTATTTTCCCCACACAGCAGTACAGTGGACTGGACTAATCCAGACAATCAACTGGACTAAATCTGTCCCCTTTCACAACACAAAAACCATAACCGCACCTAAGGAAATGAATCTCACACACTGTGAGGCATGAGAGGAATCCCGGACGCCATTTTGAGTCACGTGATCACAACTGAGCCAATGGTTTTTCTCTCTCTTGCGCTGCGGAATTGTGGGTAATCGTCTCCCCTGCTGGGTCTTAGTGCTCGTCTCTCATTGACTATAATTAACATCCGTGCACGCCTGTAAAAAAATATTTCAATGAAACCTGACCAAAAAATATTATTTCAGAACTTCAGGTAACTGTACACGACTATTAATCCATGTTTAATTATGTGAAAATGTATTTGCTTTTCTAACAGTGCTGATGTTTTCAGTGTTGCGGTAATGAGAATTTTTAGGACTTATTTTGGAAATTATGTTCAAAAAGGTGTTTAATTGTGAGTAAAAGTATTTAAATTAATGTTCACAAATACTCCAGACCTTGTTGCTGACGTCAGAAAAAAAAAAGGTTTATTTAAGCATTTTTAATGTTTTAGCTCCTCCCTCTCCTGAGAGCAGGGGAGAATACTAATAAACTCCATGATGGTGTTTTGCAGGTCGGTGTGTGTTGGTGTGTGTTGGTGCACTGTGGTCCTGGTTTGTGATGTTAGAGAGGGTCAGGTGGGTCGGATCTGGTGCGGGTATGAAAAATGCATGACCTGTGCATCACTACAAACTCATGATATAATAGTTATGATAGAAGACTTTAAATCATAAATAAAACCTATTTTCCACAAATCACACATACATGTATTTACTTCGTTTTATTTTCAGTTTATTCACCCTGCTGTAATCTTTGTACTTAATCTTTGTGAAAGTAACTGGAGATAAACATCTCGGCTCTTTACTGTGATTGTGGGCGTGTCCATGTCAGTGTCGGTTTGTGCAGCAAACATGGAGCGAGTGATTCATCTTCATCTCTGACATTTTCTCCTCTGATTAATAAACTCCTCAGACTCTTAAACCCCTCCTCACTACTGCTAACAGTTACTCACCTTAGGAGATCTTTTTAGGCTTAAGATGTTTGAGGAATAACTTTACATTTAGATGTTTGGTAGATGCTCTTATCAGAGTGACTTACAGAAGTGCTATGACGTTTCTATCATTAGATAGATCCTCACTCTGGATTACTAGATTACTAACTAGAAGAACAATCAGTCACACACTGTATAACTTCTAATAACTTAAATAACTTTTATCTTTACTAGGATCTACTCTTTCATTTAATCAGAATTTTTAATATTCTGTGAAATAAATGTCACTTGGAGAAACTCTGCACTAAGAATTTTAATTACATCTATTAACAGGGTCTGAGTATACAGGCCAAAAGCTTTTATATTTATAGACAATGGTGACGTGTGCAGATGCAGCATCTCAGCACTTGGATGTAAAATGGATCTCCTTAATAGGTATTATTATATTTTGTTTTGAACACCACGTACGCTCATGTAGGCAGAAATACAGTTGACACAAACTGATAAGCGTTGGTTCACTTCAAACAAACAAAGTGTTTTTGACCATCATAACATCCCGACAGTTTATATTCCTCCTCAAGCCAACACTGCTACAGCTCTAGACTACCTGCTAACTGTAATTAAGAAGCAACAGAGTTTACATCAGGACGGGTGTTAGTTAGGTGGGGACTTTAAACAAGCAAACCTGAAAACTTTGCTACCAAATTCTACCAGCATGTCCTGTGTCCCACTAGAGGAGGAAATATACTTGGCCATGTATACAGTGAGATCAATCATGGCTTCAGTGCAGTACCTCTCCCCCATCTGCGTCACATCTCTCTGTTTTTGTATCCAGCATACAGAACACTCATCAGCCCAGGGAAATCAGGTGTTCGAGAGATTCAAGTGTGGACAGAGGGAGCATCTGAACAGCTTCAGGATTGTTTTGATCACACTGACTGGTCCATATTCAAAGACAATGACATTAACACCTACACACCCTCTGCGCTGTTCTACATAAGGGCCTGCATGGACTGTGTCACTACCACCAAACAGATCTGTATCTTTCCTGACAACAAACCATGGATGACAGGGAGGTCAGACTCCTGCTTAAGGCCCACAACATACCCTTCAGATCTGGTGAGGCAGAATGATACAAGGTCACCCGGTTGGAACTGAAGAGAGACATCAGAGACACCAGGAGGAGGATTAAGAGACACACTGACAGCTTGGATCCAAGATGTGCATGGCAAGGGATACGACACATCACAAAGAACAACAATAACAACAATGTAGTCACCACCAATAGTGCTGCACTAGCAGAAGAGCTCAAGCATTTCTTTGGTCATCACGAGCAAGACATTACAGTGACGGAGTCAGCACTGGCTACAAACACCCAGGACTCACCCTGCACACTGCTGAAGTAAGACACACCATCAGTCACATCAATATACAGAACGCAGTGGGCCCAGATGGTGTCCTGGGACGGGTTCTGAGAGACTGCGCCATGGAGCTGGCAGAGGTCTTTACAGATTTAAGCACTATTCGGATGGGGCTAGTTTTACTGGGGGACGTTTGAGTTAGAATTTTTTTTCAGCCGACGTCTGTCATTTCATGTATGGATTCGGACGGGACTAACATCTCCGTGTTTATTACGGCGGTAGGTGTGTCTGTGTTTTACATGTGGGCGTTGCACAAGACCACGTGTTGAGGATGATGATTTCTACTGGAGAGTAGAAACTCGAATATCGGCGTGCTAGAGATTGTACGTTCACGTGTTCATGTTGACCAAAACACACAAACACAAACACACTGCAATAATGGAATTTAATGACTACAGGCCAGTGGCACTGACACCAATAGTGATGGAAAGACTGTTCTTCCAATCATTCTGGATCTACATCAATATGCATATAGACCAACAGATGATGCCATCTCCACAGCCCTCCACACTACACTGCTACTTCTGGACAAAAACAGGAACATACAGTTTATTCTGCGTTTAATACAATCCTTCCAAACAGACTGTTTTACAAGATGTCCAACTTAGGGCTCCATCATAACATGTGCCTGTGGACACTGGACTTTTTAACAAACAGGCAACAGTCTGTGAGAATAGACCTTGACCACTCATCCTCCCTGTCTCTCAGTACAGGAGCACCACAAGGTTGTGTCCTGAGCCCTCTCTTATACTCTCTGTACTCCCATGACAGAATAATCACGAGCCTCTGGAGATAAGAGGGGAAGAATGGACAGGGTGCCGACCTTCAAGTTCCTCAAGTTTCTCAATTTTGTTGTACTTGTACAATGACAATAAGAGGAATCTGAGATAATCACAGTGTGGCTATCAGTTATTACAGACTGATCTGTCTGACTGCAGACTTAAGTTCTGTTCTGTGTTTTGAATTTTGCTGTAATTTATTAATTGTTGCTCTGGTGCTGTGCCACCTGATCTTACACTTCGGGCTCTAGTATGAATGCCACGCTGGGTCATCTCTCCTTCATTAAAAATAAATAAATAAATAAATAAATATGAAGGTTAACAAACACAACATAAACCAGTTTAACTAACATAAGTGTTACATTCACCTATTTAACCAAGTACAGCATGAAAACAGAAAAAGAAGAAATAAAATAAAAATAAATCTTATCTCCATACCTTTATCTTTTTTCTAATTTTATTTTCTAAAATGTGACCATAATTGCTTTGACCTTTTTTCTTTTCGTTTTTTTATTTATTTATTTGATGAGCATCAGGACATTAAACAATACTAATAATCCTACATTAACCCATTTCCCCTGGGGTGTGTAGACTGGGTATATATTAATGATGTGACACAGGACAGAAGAATGAGATATACCAGTGACACTGTACAGTACAGTGTGTGTTCACAGTGTTATAGATGATCTGTGCTTTATTCAGTGACATTGTGTAGTGTGAGTGATGTTACTGACTGTAGTGCTGTATAAAGTTCGATGTGTGTTTGTTCCACTCGCGCCTCCCTCCACATCTCGTACTCCTGAGTGAGAGAGCTTCAGTCAGTCCCCTGTCTCACTCACACACACTAGAGTCAGGACAATAACCAGCTTAATTACCCCACATGGGGACAGGAACAAAATGCATCATGCAAACGAGTGATAGAAAAAAAAAATCATACAAATGTTATCATCAGTCTGAACTTTCCTTTATTTTCCCATCGTGCTCAGTCCCGCCCCCTAGCAAAACCCCGTCTGTCTGTGTGCCCTAACCAATGAGATTCATGCTCTCTGTTCTCTGTAGAGCCCATGACAGACAGACTGAGTGAGAGGAGGGGTTTCCTTCTGTACACTGACTGACTGTGTCTCTCACACACACACACACACATCACTCTGTCTTACTCTGACCTGTAATATTTCTCTCACAGATTTCACTCTGACTCTTAAAACCACAGAACAAACATCGTCCTGTATCAGTTCAATACGGAACACAGATTGTAGTTTCCAAATACGGGACGATTCTGTGTTTTATGGTCGTGACCCGGTTTTTAGGACACACTGATGTGGTGTGAAGCCTTCAGAGCACACACACACACACAGTCATACACTACGGCCTATTTTAAGTGCAAAGGAATATAAAACATTTAGCCTGTATATATATATATATATATATATAAATACAGAGAATTTATTGTGTGTTTAACTTTTGTTGCCAAGGTTTCAGCTATTATTGGCTGTATTTGTAGTTATTTTGAGGGGACAATAAATTTACACTGCTATACAAACTTTACACTGACGACTTTTCATTGTGTCAAAGAGTCATTTATGCAGTGTTGTCCTATGAAAAGATATAACTAAATATTTGCAGAGATGTGAGGGGTGTACTTACTTTTGTGACATACTCTAAATTAGGGCTGTAGCTATCGAATATTTTAGTAATCGAGTATTCTACCAAAAATGTAATGGATTAATCGAGTAATCGGATAAAATGCACTTTTGCTTAATTAAACAGCAATGTAAAATATATAAGAGGAATAAAGATTAATTGGTTTTCTTTTTAGAAAAATCTACTTTTATTTTTTAAATGCATACAGCATTTCATTAAAAATAAACATTGTCGTCATTATTCACAATACAAGGAATAGCTTATACCCCTCTCCCCCTATGCGGTTTGACTCGCAGTGAGATGTGGTGTTAGGCACCGTGAGCCGCCGCGACTGACCGCCGACGTTCCGCAAAGTTCTGCAAGGTCCCCCAAAAAAAGAAGAACATGTTTAATCATGTTTTTAAGGCGGCTTAAACGTGTTTAATTTTTCGCGCAGAAAGATGTAAACGTAATCGCAGCGCCAAAACTCGCGGTGAATCATGAAGAACCGTACTTCCGGCCACCGCGCGAAACCGCGTAGGTGAGAGAGGGGTATTAAAGTTGACTGAGATTAATTAAGTGCATTACAGCAGCGTACATTCTTATTTTAAAGCCTTTTCTCAGATTCAAAAAAAAAAAAAGTTTTTCAAACGACTTTAAGGATAAAAAAACGAAGACACATTAAAATATATAATTACACAAAAAACTAAAAGTTTCAAAATCTACATCTCGGGCATAACACAAGTCTTTACTGACTATTTCTGTCGTTTTCTCTTGCTGCTTTCTTCTTCTCTTGGCCTCGCTGATAATTTTATCGCTCCCTTCCATTTTGCAGCCGCAACAGAACAGAACGCTCCCTCAAATCACTACACAGCTAACTGTTTGCGTCTCCTTCCGCTTTGTGGGTGACGTAAGCGCTTCTTCTTCGTTGGTGTTTACTGGCGGCTTGCACCCGGAAGTGCGTTGTGTCAAAAGCGTGGTGTCAACAAATAATTGCGCAAAAACATAACGCAAGCTTTTATAATTAATTAAACGAAGCTTCGAGGCAGAAGATTTTGCCTCGATCATTTTTTGTAATTGAATTACTCGATTGACTCGAGGAATCGTTCCAGCCCTACTGTATATGTATATATATATATCTATAATGGATACATTACACATCAAACTTATTGGGAATTTCACAAGAAAAACAATGGTGTGCTTGGTTTTAACATAACTTTATTCTTTCACTTATTAGTTATTTACAAGTTTCTGACCACTTATAATGTGCCCATGTAGAGCCCATGACAGACAGACTGAGTGAGAGGAGGGGTTTCCTCTCACTCAGAAACAGAACGTTAATATCACCAACCATTCCCATTTTATTAAGGTGTATCCATATAAATGGCCCACCCTGTATATATATATATATATATATATATATATATATATATATATATATATATATATATATATATATACATACACACATGAAACATATCTCTTTATGTACTGGGTAAAATAGGTGAGTGTGACACTTATGTTAGTTAACATTCCTCATGTTGTGTTTGTTAATATCCTTCATCCTTCATATCCAGTGTTTCATGTCATAAAACATGTTTTTTTTTTTTTTGTCAGTTCACTGAAGTGTAGTTCTCCCAGTTCCACACACACACACACACACACACACACACACACACACACACACTAGAGGCTGAGGTGTAAGGTCAGGTACCACAGCAGAAAAGCAACAATTACAGCAAAAGTCGAAACACACAATCAGACAGATGAGTGTGTAATAACTGATAGACACACACTGATTATTATTATTATTACTGAACTTACTGTAAACCACCTGAGTCTAAATTATATTAACTATTTTATTCATAATAATATATACATTCCTATATATAGAATTTTTACACATATCTTACAATCACAAACAGCTCATATAGCTAACCTTGACTTAGTGCCATGCTTAAGAATGAAGAGTAAAAGTGAAAAGGTTTTTAAGCTTTCTTCATGTCTCAGGCTTGATCATATTTAACACTCTAACACTGTAGAGAAGTTGCAGCGCCATCTACTGGAGATCTAGATCTAAAGCACTAGCGCTTCCGCTTTGTGTTAAAACTGTTAACAATGTAATAAAAGTGCGTGTAAAGAGATAAAGAGCCCCGCGCTCATTAATACAGTAAAGAGAGAGAGAGAGAGAGAGAGAGAGAGAGAGAGAGAGAGAGAGGGAGAGGGAGAGAGGGAGAGGGGGGGGGGTGTTAGAGGAGAACTGTGTGTCAGCGCTCAGGACCTATAACGGGCCTCCGCGACCGCACCCATACACACACACACACACACACACACACACACACACACACACTTTATATATATCCGCACCCAGCACGATTATTTCTCTCTCTCTCTCTCACACACTCACACACACACACTCTCTCTCTCTCTGTTACTGTGTTCAGTAATATTGAGTAATAAACTCACCGGATGAGCTGCTTCACTCCGCTCCTGTCTCTCTCTCTCTCTGTTTAACGGACAACTGCTGACTTTCGATTTCGATTCCGGAAGTAGGAGGAGACTCTCGCCTCACCGCTTCCTGTGACGTCACCGCTTTACACAGCCTCTGGGGGCGCCAAAAGCTCTAAACCTTTCCTCCTGCAGTTCTGTTCTTTGTCTTTGATTTTCTAGAAATGAGATGAAAAGGAAATATTTATTATAGTTTGTAAAAGAGCACACTACATAATTTTGTATTTGTTTTTTAAGAATGTCACTCATATATAAAAGATTACACTTTACACATTACTGTACATGACACAGGGGTAATGGTGTTTGGGTGATTTCTCTCACTCACTCATCGTCTATACCGCTTTATCCTGTATTCAGGGTCACGGGGGCGGAGCCTATCCCAGGAGGGTGCCAATCCATCACAGGGCACAGATACACTCACTCATTCACACACTACGGCCAATTTGGGAACCCCAATTAGCCTAATCTGCATGTCTTTGGACTGTGAGAGGACACCGGAGTACCAGGAGGTAACCCCCTAAGCACGGGGAGAACATGTAAACTCCATGCACACAGAGACGGGAATCGGTACTGGCCAGGGATCGAACCCAGACCCTGGCGGTGCGAGGCAACAGTGCTAACCACTACACCACCGTTCCATCAATGATTTCATGGGAATATACTGTATTAACTACAGATTCTTCAGGACATTTTTTGCTCATTAATTGATCACAGGTGGCACGATGGTGTAGTGGTTAGCACTATCGCTTAAGAACATGCACATACACAAAACACATGAAGACATAAAAAAAATGTGATGGGTCCACTTGAGTACCCTGGTGTTCTCTGATACTTTAAAGGTTGGAGGGGATTTTAACTTAGCTTAAAAATGTATAGCTAGGAGTCTTAGCCTAATTATGACTTAAGAGCAATCTCAGAGCAAGTCAGTGCGAAGAAAACAAGTCTTATCTCGTACCCTGTGGCTAGGTATGATGCATTCTTCTGAAGACTGACTGTCGTGAAGGAAAAAAAAGTAAATGTGAAACGTAAAACCCGGTACACATTTAGAGCTCATTGAGCTGAACAATTTTCACTTTGCATGTCATGGACTCTACTCAACAGGAAGTCAGTTATATTGGATCATTCACCAAAATGCACTCAATGGATTTTGATGTACTTCTCCTAAAGGATTTATATGATCTGCACCAAAACCGGGCCCATGTAATCTAAAGACATGGAGGATGCAAAATTGTAGAGGGATTCAGCATGACGATCCTTAAACCTATTGTAATGATCAGCCAATAGGTGATTGGGTTGTTGACCCCCTCTTCCCTGCCCATTTTTTCTTTTTCTCTCTCTCTCTCTCTGATGCACCTTACGATGTATGGCTGCTCATTATTAGCATAACGGCTAGTTATGGAAATATGTGGATTTATACTTGCTGACAAGTGTTAAGCCTGGTAAACAGTAAACTATAGTGTCTTCAGTAAATAAACTAAAAGACAGCAGTATTTTCTCCAATCTGATTGAGTTGTCATTGTTTTTCAACGCCAGATGAGAATAACTATTCGAATCCTTACAAATGGCGCCCAAACTGTGATTGAACATTTCCCCGGATTAGAAAGCTTGGACGGGGATCATACTGTGAGTTATGTGTGACGTGAATTTTCGCTTGGTGCTTTAAGTGCATCAAATGCTTATTGGTTTCATCGTGGACTTTTAGGATAGTTAAAGACGGGAGCAGCGTGTGGCGGAAAAGTTTTCCGGGTGCAGCGTGTTGGCATCTCGTTCACGTGCAACGGAGACTATTATCACTTGTTATTTTTCCTATTGGGATTTTCTCGAGTGTCTCTGTGTGGCTGAGGCGGAGTGGTGTGCAGCGGGACTGTTTGTGTGTCTGACCTCTGGAAGTGAAATGCAATGCACGCTTATGATTGGTAGACACACCATCGCGAATCACCGTCATTAAAGACTATTGGAGAAGAGAGGACACGACTAGACTGTGGAGGCAATAGTAATCTATGAGAGATAAGTACCAGTGCACAGCCTGAGAAGGGAGGAAGGCATTTTGTGATTAATGGGTGTATGAAGAAAAACCTTAAATTAATGTAGTTTAAGTATTTCATGTTATAACGGAGTTTCATGGATGCTATGGTTACAATTATCTAGTATTGATTACTACATTTTTAATTATGCTGAGAAATACTATATGTTTAATGTTAATGTGGTGTTGTGATAGGCACAGTCAAATATATATTTTTTTCACATTTATTCTTTTTTTTTCTTCTAATTTCTTGTTTTTCTTACTGATTCTTTTAGACATACTGTAGGTTCATTTTCCATTTGGTCAGCCTAAAAACACTTGTGATGGCTAAGCGCACTTGTACATTTACTTATGGGACTGATGACAGTGATAGAGATAGTGATTTGGCTTTGTCTAATACTGGTGAGGCTTTAACAATTCAGCGCCTCGCAGCCCAAGTAGACAGGTTGCAACGACAAGTAGACACACTGACATCTGCATTTAGTGTGTCTATTGAGTTACAGCGCAGCTTACTACAACAGCTGGAAGATCAGGCTTCTCACTGCTCACGTAGACAGGATACAAAGTCTCGTTATATATTTACATCAACTCCAGTTGCAAGCACCACCCTAGACCTAGCCCTATTATTCAGGATGTGCAGACCTCCCAGTGTTCACAACACTCTCGAATGTGCACACAACACAAGCTACCAATGCAGTTCACATTCCTGGTTTCATTTCACCCAAGTTTGATGGGGATAAGACTCTTGACCCAGAAGAATGGCTACAGTCCGTTTCCTTGTATAAGACGACACTGGAGTTGTCTGTCTCTCGTTTTTTCCTTGAGTTGATGAGACTGTTTTATCAACCTCCTACTGGTTACCCAGAGTTAATGCGCGTGCACGGTGCTACATAAAGACATTTTCAATGGATACTGTGCCATGCAACCCCATTTACATTCATGGAGTCATTTTTCAAATCTTTTCCGACAGGCATTCCTACCAACAGATAATGAAGAAAAAATCTAAAGAGGGATTTTGGACAGAGTTCAAACATCAGAATAACCACTCCCCACTTTCGTTACAATCTCGTTACTGAATTTAAGCGTTTAAAGCAACCCCCATCAGAGCAAGAACAAGTTGAGGTAATCTGCCGCCACGTCTCTGATCAGTATAGGTTAGCACTTCATGCAGCTGCTCCAACCACCCTGACAGAGTTACTTCTGACTGCTCATGATCTCCACTCTGCATTGGGGCCTATTTAATCTGCCAGATCAGCTGCTACCCCACCAACTACCCTACGAGGTTACCACACACAATTGTGGCAATTGTAAAAAAAAAAATAAGCGGTCTATCAATATTGAATCTAGCGAGGGAATGGCAAGGGCTCTCATGCCTTGTCAGGACATCTTGAAGACATCAGAAGGCTCTAGGGGTGAGACTGATTGTACATTTCAAAGATTTTGTGGAGCTAAGCAGGATGCAGAGTCAAGTATGTGGAAACAACAGGCACAGGATTGTCACACTGTTAAATTGGTACAGAAAAACCCAGGCCCGGTGAAATCAAAGAAAAAGCCTCTGACGTCGATGGTTGTTGTCAATGAGGTTTCACTGAAGGCCACTCTTGACACAGGTGGATCCATTTCAGCAGTCCATGCATCCACTCTTGAACAGCGTGGAATAAAAGAGGGGGCTGTTCTCCCATGGAATTTTTCCCCACTTGAGTTGGCTGACTCAAAGCGGTGCACCCCAGCTGGTGTTGTGTGGCTACCTGTCCAGTTACTGGGACACCTATTCACACATCGTTTTGCTGTGATTCCAGACCTATCTTGTCCCATTTTGTTAGGAACAGATTTCATGATTCAAGCAGACGTTCATATTCACCCAGCAACTGGTAGTGTTAGGCTTGGAGACAATGCCTCTTCAGTACCAGAGGCATGCCCTTTTGAGAAAGGGTTGGAAGATTTGGAGACACATGTAGATTGCCTGACTTTTCAGGATACCCAAGCTTACCTCGGCACTGTCATGGACCAGGCAGCATCTGCTAGGAGACTTTGCGCAACTATTTGAGGGAAAACTGGGGCGCACCTCTTTAATGGAACACATCATAGATACAGGGACATCAAAGCCAGTATGTCTCCCCAACGTTTGACCGGCACTTAACGGACCTCTACATGATGGTGACCTCTATATGTGTTGGGGCGTTTGGTAAAGGCTGGGCTTTCACTAAAATTGTCCAAATGTCATTTTTGTACACCTCAGTTACGTTATTTGGGTTATATGGTGACTCCAGAAGGCATTGGCCCTGATAAGGGTAAAGTAACTGCAATCAAACAATTTCCCACACCAAAGACAGTCAGAAATGTACAACGTTTCTGGCTATGACGAGTTACTACCGTAGGTTTATCTCAGTGCATGCCTGCATTGCAGAACCATTAATTGCACTCATGAGAGAGGAGACCCGATTTGCTGCAGAGCACCAAGAGTCATTCGATCGACTCAAACAGCAACTAGTCAGTGCACCAGTCCTTGTTCTACCTGACTTTAACAAGGCTTTTACAGTCCACACAGATGCTTGTGATGTGGGCCTTGGGGTGGCTCTTACGCAGACTGGAGAGGATGGCTTGGAAAGAGTCATTGCTTTCGCAACCTAAAGATTATAGGTTTTTGTTTGTATTCCAAACAAATACAGGAAAATGTACACGACCATCAAAGATCTAACTGTCCACATTTGTAACTTAGTTGTAAAAATTTATAATAAATATAATTTTAATGCTATGAAAATTCTTTATATATATTTTTATTAAACATAAAATTCAGACCTCGTCTAGAAGAAAAGGTAATTGACGGTACCTTCTTAAATTTTAATTCAGTACCTGTTCTAGAGTCTTTTGGGGCTTTAGGCAAATATTTGCCTCGGGACTCTCCACCCAGCCATAATCTTCTCCATCCATCCATCCATCCATCTTGGAACTTCTATAGTTCAACTAGGGACCGTGGAGGCCAGTGGTGAGCTAGTATTTATTCCCATTTTGTACGGCTGCCACACACTATGGGCAATTTGGGAATGCCAGTTAGACTAATCTGCATGTCTTTGGACTGTGGGAGGAAGAGAATGCCGCCATACCATAATCTTATAAGAAAGAAATAAGTTTATCAGCCCTCTGGGGCCACGTCATGATTTACAAGTTTCCTCTCTAAAAATGCAGTAAATTTCATCTGTTTGTCATGAGGTTCAATGACTTTGTTCACACACGGCATTTGAAACATAAAAACTGGTGACTGGAAATGAATAGATATATAATTAGTGTATAAAAGTTCAAGCAAATTTCTACACTTCCTTTCCACAACTAAACACACAGGTGTCTTTGAACAGACAAACACTCACTCACTTACACACACTTTATGCAGCTTTTTGGCTTCCATGGCAACCCACACGGGAACCTATCGACAACATCATTTTTACCACACCTGTTGAAAAACAAAACTGCAACATTGTCAACAATCCTACAACTTTCACACAGCTCTGGTATAGACAGCTTTCTAAGGCCTGACTCACAGTTCAGTGTTTAGCAGCACGAGGGCTAAGAGATGTACTGCACGTGAAGCTGTGGAATTATATTAGACAGTGACAGTGATCAGGAGGAGAGAAGCCAGGCTGAGGGTGAGGAGGGTTTAGATGAGGAAGAGTCAGAGGATGATGATGACACAGAGTATAAACTGAGGAGGAAGACTCTGACACTGAGGAAGACGACCCAACTGAAGTTGTGGTCTCCTTTTTGTCCAAAATGGAACCAAACCCTAACCCTAACCCGATATGCCATATCCCGAGTGCATGACATCAAGTCCAGTTTTCAACTTTTCCTCACGGACTCCATTGTAACCATCATCATGAACATCTGGAGGGAAGAAGGGATGTTTGATGCATCAAAGCCAATTACACATGACAAGATGTGGAAAGTCTGAAAAGACATTGTAGTGTGAAAAATTGCCCGACCAGTGTCCGCATCCCATAAACTGGATGCAGATTTATTGTGGGAACTGAAGATACCACACAGAATCAACACACCAACGTAGGCTTCAATATTCACCGAGTCTACCTCTTTCCAAGAGTTTCCGTAAACCCTTCTTCCCTTTTCTGTATAAACATTTTACTGTATAAACATTTTTCTATGTTCAGGTACAATCAGAAACATGTAACCAGAAAACAGCAGATAACTTTAAACTTACATTGATTATATTGCTAAACATCACACGTATGAGGCTGGACGATGGAATAAACTGTGTGGGTGTCAATAATGTCAAACATTTATCTGTTAATACTTTCACAATACTGCTTCTTTTTGTTGGAAACTGGCAGACATAAAAATGTGAAAAATACCTTCTGATGCGATGCCTTCAATCAGTGTTGTGAACACAGTGTTAATGTGCACGAGAGGCCACTCTGTAACTCACACGGCTATACAGTTAAAACGAGAGGCACTGAATGCTGTCTGTCTCTGTTTTTAATCATTTATGTGCAGAACTCTATGGTAGTTAATGTCATATGCACTGTGCAGTGTTTTATATAGACAGTCAGGTTTTCCAGTTAAAACAGTAACAGCATGATTGTTATATAAAGTAGACTACAGGTTCATAGAGGATGTATTAAGGGCTTCGTGTTCACTAGAGGAAACAGCTGGTGTGATGAGGGTGAACACAGAGAAAACTTACAGTAAACTGATGAATCCCTCATGACATTTAGTAAACTGTATTTATGAGAAAGGACTGCACTGATGCAGATATAACAATTTATAATAAACACACACCTTGGCTTAATCCTCCTTCATTGATGGTGAATTGAAGACCGCACTGAAACTCGGGGAGGATGCCGAAGGAGGCGAAGTCTGCCACCGTTTACATATGAAATTTAAAGGGGATGGGGGCGATCACCAATTTGTGTAAAGTTTATGGAGAATTTTTAGGGGGGCTGAGTACAAATGTTAGAGGGCTAAAGCCCCCTAAAAATGGCCTAGCGACGCCCATGTCAGGGCCCATATTTACTAAGCGTCTCAGAGTAGGAATTCATTTCTAAGTGGCCAAAAATTATCAGAATGATGCCATTTTGATCCTACTTTCAGGAGTAGGAATAAGAGATATTTATCAATATTCTTAAATTAGCAAATCACTCCCATCTCCACCAAAACGTAGGAGGGATCCGGAGGTGTCCTCACTGGTTAGGAGTAGCGAGGAAATGGTGTTCAGGCAGAAACGGACGCGGAGGAGAGATGTTTTAGTGACTGATACTGGACGGGTTTTTAGTAACAGTTATGATACAGCTTTGAAACAGTGACACAGCGACAGTGTTAGTAATAAATTAAACTCTGCTCTTACAGCACTGCAGATTATGTGCAGATTCAAACATTTCCCACAATGTAGCGTGAAATCAACGAAAAAACACACTGTATTTATGGAGTTGTGATTATCATCCCTGGCGTGTCCACATGTTTCACACTCCCCGGGGGTTCATGCTGCAGACTGACAGGTGGCATTTATGCTTTCACAAACTGCCTCCATTCACTTTTTATCTTTAGCGGTAAGTGTAGGGCAGAATTTTACTTTAGTTATTTCTTTACATTTTACTCCCTCCTCCTCCACAAGCAAAACGCTCTCATCCTCTCTCCAGTCTCACTTTCTTCTCCAAATCATGTTGATCAGATCAGTTCAACACAGCTCTATTAGGCGCTTTAAACAGTTGTGATTAGAGCAGTCTGATTAAGATAAAGTCAGACATCTATAAGTTTTGTCTTTTATAAATTATAAATTTACCATTTCACTTTTCCACCATTTAAAACAACAAAAACCTGTAAAAAGTACAACACCCACTATAAGTATAGTATAATGTAATATAGTATAATAGTGTGATGGGAAGACACGTAAAAAAAAAAAAAGTTGTTATTTTGCGCCTGAGTTTAAAACTATTCACTTGTTAGTAGTCTGCATAGTGGCTATGCAGAACATATCAGTGAATTACTCTTTTATCAGCTTTTATCTTAGTGATAATATTTGTATTATTGTGGATTTATAATGAAATAAAATGATCCAGTCAAAAGTGACCAAGAACACAACAGGAGGGTTAAATATAAAGGAATATAAAACATTTAGCCTGTACACACTAAATTGTTGTGCGTTGTTTTTGTTACTTTTTTTAAATGAATATTATGTACAAGTTAGATGACGGGCGCTCGTGCTCTGTTCCTGCCTACGCTTACGCTTACGTCTGTCCGTTCGGTGTGATTCAGTGTGTGTGTATAAGTTGAGCGACCATGTTTGTTTACTTCATGCAAAAAAAAACTCTGTTACTCCGAGTTATCTGTAACATGGACAGTTTATAAGCGACTATAAATACACACACACACACACACACACACACACACACACACTCGTTTCCTGCTCTCACTTCCTCATTAATGCCCCTTCTTCCAGTTTACCCCTGTCCCCTCCACAGTTCTGCCCCTCTCACACACACACACACACATTACCCCACTCACTCAGTCTTATATTCTATACTATTTATGTTGTACTGTATTATAAATGTAGAGCTCCGTGTTAAAGCTTTCTTATTGTCTCAGGCTGTATCATATTTAACACTGAGACACTGTAGAGAAGCTGCAGCGCCATCTGCTGGAGATCTACTGTCATGTGTGAGAGGAGGAGAGAGATGAGATCAGAGCTTCCGCTTTGTGTTTAAACACTGAATAAAAGTGTAAAGAGAGAAACAGCAGCACAGCGCTCATTAATACACTAAAGAGAGAGAGAGAGAGAGAGAGAGAGAGAGAGAGAGAGAGGGGGGGGGGGTGTTAGAGGAGAACTGTGTGTCAGATCTAATGCGCTATAACGGGCCTCTGCGACCGCACCCAGCTCACACACACGCGCGCACACACACACACACTTAATATGTCCGCACCCAACCTGGAGGATTAACTCTCTCTCTCACACACACTCTGTTACTGTGTTCAGTAATATTGAGTAATAAACTCACCGGATGAGCTGCTTCACTCCGCTCCTGTCTCTCTCTCTCTCTCTCTGTTTAACGGACAACTGCTGACTTTCGATATCGATTCCGGAAGTAGGAGGAGACTCTCGCCTCACCGCTTCCTGTGACGTCACCGCTCTGTTTTTGTTGGCTAATTTAGCTAAAGTAGAAGGACAGATGAGGATGAAACTCTTTTTAAGATGTCTCTACTCTCTAGACAGGACAGTTGTGACTCTGGATTTAGAGACAGTTACACTTATAAAATACCCTCAGTGATGTTTATAGACACAGCAGAAGGGTTTATTAGAAGTTGAGTAAAATTCTGCTTATTTCTTTAGATTGGAAAAACATCACTATAACAGATTAAAGCAAAACAAATGCGCTGTACAGACGTTGAGTAGAGAGAAGCAAATCAAGTTGAAGACAGACTTTGACAGACGTGTCGGCGCTGACAGAAGCCCCTCTGAAGTTCTAACCTTTGGTTTATATACCTGAACTTTACCCTGTCCCTCCTCCTTATTTATTAGTTTGATCCAATTTTTCTATAAATATTCATTAGATAGTCGTTAGATAAGTTGTGTGTAAGTTTGTTCGGCCTAGTTGAGTGACAGATTCACAGTTTCCTTCTTCATCATCTTTTCATCTTGTTTATCATGTGTGTGTTGGTTTCCTTGGCCTGCTTAATTTATTGTTTTTGATGGGTGATTTGGTAAGTTCCTCTTTTTGACCAGATTCTCGTACATTCTGTGACATTCCATCAGATCACTTCATATCACTCCAATCTTTCTTTTAAACTTTTGCCACAATGTATAAGTACTTTAGGTGTCTGATTTTCTTAATGGCCTGTGGTGTCAGATGTTAGTATAGTATAAGTATAACTAAGCCTAACTAATTCTATTAATCAACATGAATATGACTTTTTTTTTTTTTTTTTTTTGGATTTTTCCCCGATTTTCTCCCTAATTTAGTCGTGTCCAATTCCTCCCCGTCACTAGGGGGCTCCCACATTAAGGCTACTACTACCACTCAGCCGGGAGGGCCGAAGACTATCACGTGTTTACTCCGAACCACGTGACGCCGGCCGACCGCATCTTTTCGAACTGCTCGCTCGCGCACCGTTGGGGGCGGCGTAACACACTCGGAGGACAGCGCTATCCACTCCCTCCGTTGCGCGAGCTCACAGACGCCCCTGACTGGCTGTAGAGCCGTGATTAATGTGGGAGCACTAAGTACCTCTCATCCCTCCCCTCTGAGAGAGCTCGGCCAATCAGCTCTCTCTAGACCTCCGGCTGCGAGAGGTTACAGCACCACCCGGGATTCGAACTAGCGATCTCCGGATGATAGGGCGAGCGCTTTAACCACTGCGCCACTCGGAGGCCATGAATATGACATTTTTAACAAATTGTGATCACTAGTTCTGATTCTATAATGTGTTAATTATGATGTGTATATTATATTGCATATTTAACTGTCATTACTTATTTCTACTGATCCTGATAGCCGTATCAGTCTTATTCCCACCTCACCTGTGATTATTTTAGCAATTCTAATTTATTACTTATTTATTTGCTGTAATTACAGCACCATACACGCTCTCTAAAAAGTAAAAGTCACTCCATCTGGGAGCCTTTTCCTGCTTTGTGCTTAGTTCAGCATTTTTGAGCAGATGATTTAATTTTATTTTGTAAATTTTTTACATTAAACTCACATGTTATCTGGATTAACTTTCTCTTTTTATCCACCCAATATGTCTCAACTAACATTCTTAAGAACAGAACGTATTGGACCTCCTGCGCCTACTGCACAGAATGTTCTGTTCTTAATGTTGATTAAGAACTTTTGATTGATTAAGATACTTTTGATTTGATTAACATACTTCTTATATATGTGATACAATCGGTTTGTTTAACATACTTGTGCTAAATGATATACAGTGGAACCTTGGATTGCGAGTAACATGGTTTACGAGTGTTCCGCAAGACGAGCAAAGATTTTTAATAAATTTTGTTGTAAAAAACGAGCAAGTGTTGGGTTACGAGTGCCGAGTATCATGTATCACGCATGGGCCCCTTATTTTGACACCAAGTGTTACTCTTGCGCTGCGGAATTGTGGGTAATCGTCTCCCCTGCTCAGTCTTAGTGCTCGTCTCTTACTGGTATAATCAACATCTCCTTCTCTGTTTCAGCGTCTCCTATGTGTGTTTTTTTTTACTTTACAGCAGTGATTCCGTTAGTATGCGCTCATGCCAGTGTCATTAGAGAGATTTTTTTTTCCCGTTAAAACAGTGCTTCCATTGTGTCTGTGTGTTTGTTGTGAAACTTAGAAAGCGAGGTGGGGAGAGGGAGGAGGAGTGTTACTGTGTAAAACGAGGCGAGGGAAGGGGCTAATTCCACACACACACACACACACACACACACACACACACACACACACACACACACACAGCAATTTACGAGTATTTTGGAATACGAGCCCATTTCCGGAATAAATTATGCTCGTAATCCAAGGTTCCACGGTATAATTGAAATTCCCCCGCCTCCGAGTGGCGCAGTGGTTAAAGCGCTCGCCCTATCATCCGGAGATCGCTAGTTCGAATCCCGGGTGGTGCTGTAACCTCTCGCAGCCGGAGGCCTAGAGAGAGCTGATTGGCCGAGCTCTCTCAGAGGGGAGGGATGAGAGGTACTTAGTGCTCCCACATTAATCACGGCTCTACAGCCAATCAGGGGCGTCTGTGAGCTCGCGCGACGGAGGGAGTGGATAGCGCTGTCCTCCGAGTGTGTTACGCCGCCCCCAACGGTGCGCGAGCGAGCAGTTCGAAAAGATGCGGTCGGCTGGCGTCACGTGATTCGGAGGAAACACGTGATAGTCTTCGGCCCTCCCGGCTGAGTGGTAGTAGTAGCCTTAATGTGGGAGCCCCCTAGTGACGGGGAGGAATTGGACACGACTAAATTAGGGAGAAAATCGGGGAAAAATCCAAAAAAAAAAAAAAAAAAAAAGAAATTCCCCCAAAAATTCTACAGATGTTAAGCAACCAATCACTTCACCGTCAACAAACCTGAGTGATCAATGAGAGTGGGGAAGACAGCATCTAAACTGTCCCGGGCCATCAGAGAGGCGAAGCGCGCACACGCCCAGAGATCACTTCAGGGACAGCGGTGACACACGGCGCATGTGGCAGGGTATACAAGCCATCACTAACTACAGGACTTCATCACCTGCTCCCTTCCGAATGCACTGAACATCTTCTACACACGGTTCGACATGCAGAACGACGTGACGGTGAGGAAGACCACCCCTCCGCCGAACGACCAGGTGCTGTGTCTCACCACGGCTGATGTGAGGAAAACTGTATGCAGAGTCAACCTACGTAAAGCTGCTGGACCAGACAACAACCCAGGCAGAGTGCTCAGAGAATGTGCAGAACAGCTGGCAGATGTTCTCACCGACATCTTCAACATCTCTCTGAGCAGCGCCGTCGTTCCCACATGCTTTAAATCTACCACCATCGTCTCCGTGCCGAAGAAGTCTTCTGTGTCCTGTCTCAATGACTACCGCCCTGTTGCACTCACACCCATCATCATGAAGTGCTTCGAGTGGCTCGTCATGAAACACATCAAGACCCTGCTGCCCCCCTCACTAGACCCCCTGCAGTTCGCTTATCGTCCAAACCGTTCGACGGACAACGCCATCTCCACCACACTCCACCTGGCACTGTCACATCTTGACAAGAAAGACACTTACGTCAGAATGCTGTACATAGACTTCAGTTCAGCATTCAATACAATCATCCCCCAACACCTGATCGGGAAGCTGAGCTTGTTGGGCCTAAACACCTCCCTCTGTAACTGGATCCTGGACTTTCTGACCAAAAGACCTCAAGCAGTGCGGATCGGGAACTACACCTCCAGCACCACCACACTGAGTACTGGGGCCCCCCAGGGCTGCATGCTCAGTCCCCTGCTGTTCACACTGCTGACTCATGATTGTGTAGCGACACACAGCTCCAATCATATCATCAAGTTCGCTGATGACACGACTGTGGTGGGTCTCGTCAGCACGAATGACGAGTCAGCGTACAGAGAGGAAGTGCAGAGGCTAACGGACTGGTGTAAAGACAACAACCTGGCTCTGAGCGTCGAAAAGACAAAAGAGATGGTTGTTGACTTCAGGAGGACTCGGAGCGATCACTCTCCGCTCAGCATCGACGGCTCTTCTGTGGAGATCGTAAAGAGCACAAAATTCCTGGGCATTCACCTGGAGGAGAACCTCACCTGGTCCCTCAACACCAGCTCTCTGCATAAGAAAGCTCAACAACGTCTTTTCTTCCTGAGGAGGCTGAGAAAGACACAGCTTCCACCACCGGTCCTCACCACCTTCTATAGAGGAACGATTGAGAGCATCCTGAGCAGCTGCATCACTGTCTGGTTTGGGAATTGTACCATGTCAGACCGCAAGACCCTACAGCGGATAGTGAGGACAGCTGAGAAGATCATCGGGGTCTCTCTCCCTTCTATCGAAGATATTTACACCTCACGCTGCATCCGCAAAGCCACCAGCATTGTGGCTGACCGGACACACCCCTCACACTCACTCTTCACCCTCCTGCCATCTGGAAAAAGGTACCGAAGCATTCGGGCCTCACATCCAGACTGAGAAACAGTTTTTACCCACAAGCCATCCGTCTCCTCAACACAAAGGGACTGGACGAATAAACACACACACAAACACACATACAAACACACATACAAACACACACACAAACACACACACAAACACACACACAAATCACTCAGACGAACTAAATAACATCTGGACTGAAACTGATAAACACACATGCACAATCACACTGATTTACATCCATCTCAATCTGCTCATACCTACCTACCTGTGCTGCTCCTCGCAATTTTTTGCACAATATTTATTTCACTGCTATTTGCACACGATAATCTTGTCACAATGTAAACTGTTTACTGCTGCTTTTCCCACGACCTCAACTCATACTGTTATGTGTTACATGGTTGTGTCTGTCATGTACCTCTTTGTTTGCACATTTGCACGTGCACTTTGTCTATTCTATTGTCTATTTTGTATTTTTGTATAGAAATTTGATATTTCTTTTAGGTTAACTTAAAAATGTAAAAAATTTGTGTTGTAAATTTATGTTGTTTCCTGTATGTAGCACCCTGGTCCTGGAGGAACGTTGTTTTGTTTCACTGTGTACTAACTGTATATGGTTGGAATGACAATAAAAGCCTACTTGACTTGACTTGACTAAACATACCAGTTCACCAGAATACTCTACATCCATGAGTCCCCCAGATCTGCTCCTTTACCTAAGGCTAATCTATTTACAAAAATGCTTGGTTAAATAAATAGGTTTTTGTTTAGCTCAGGGAACAGACACAGTCTCAGTATCTGACATTTCTCATTCTTCTCCCATACACACCTTTTCTGTTAATCTTTTTACCTGCAGAATAAAAGTATTCATGAGTTACTGAAGATATTTATGAAAGCAGGTAAATTAGTGCTAAACCTGATCTTTAGCTTGTTTATCTAACTGCAGACACAGTCGGGAACAAGTAGGTATAAAACAGTAAACCTGTGTTGTAGTAATGAGCCTGACCCCATACACTCCTGTTAAACCCCGCCCCTACCTGCTATTTCACTACTTTTCACTAAATTTCACTAATCTTCACTTTCTCCCTCTATGAGATATTTTTCAATATTTGAAAGACATTGCTGTATTTCTAATCATTTCTCACATGCAGGATTATTATGTGGAGGCACGGTGGTGTAGTGGTTAGCACTGTCGCCTTGCACCTCCAGGGTCCTAGTTCGATTCCCGGCCAGGCTCGATTCCCGTCTCTGTGTGCATGGAGTTTGCATGTTCTCCCCGTGCTTGGTGGGTTTCTTCCGGGTATTCCAGTTTCCTCCCACAGTCCAAAGAGATGTAGATTAGGCTAATTGGCGTTCCTAAATTGTCCGTAGAGTGTGAATGTGAGTGTGTGTGTGTGTGTGTGTCCTGCGATGGATTGGCACCCTGTCCATGGTGTACCCTGCCATGTGCCCTAAGTCTCCTGGGATATGCTCCAGGTCCCCGCGACCCTGAATACAGGATAAAGCAGTATAGAAGAAGAGTGAGTGAGGATTATGATGTTGAAATGTCACAAAATGTCCATTAATGCTGTAAGACACATGAAGTGGAGGGGGTTCCCACTGTACCAGGATTCTTCTGTCAGTGAACCGCAGTGAAGTTGGTTTGAAGTTGGACGTTGGATATTCGAGCTCCGGCTTCCAGATTCCGACGGAATGGCGGAGATTCAGTAACAGAATCCGGCGTCAGCACCGTACCTACTGCGAGCGAGGCCGGTTCTACGCAGGGGCAAGAGGGGGCAGCGTCCCCTCAAATAAATGTCTTGCCCCCTCAAATCAAAATTTTTAAATGTTGAGAAAGCACATGGTAATACACTCACAAAATGAATATATTACAAGTTGATAAAATGATCTGCGGTAAAGGGACACAATACAATACGGTATTAAATGTCCCTCATGTCTCTGTTCCTCCGCTGTGTGTGTTCATTCACAGGCTGCAGCGCACACACACACACACACACACACACACACACACACACTCCTCCCCTGAGCCCTCGGTAAACATCCAATCACCGTCTGTATGCAAATGAGTCAAGACGTAGCCCAACGTAGTGTCGTGTCGGATTTCAGCAAAACAATTTAAAAAAATACAAAATAAAAAAAAACCATATGATCTGTTCTATAGCCCATTTGCTTTAACTTAATTTTTAACATTTTTATTCATAAGACAACCTTTCAGTTTTGTCACTATTCTAGTTATAGTGTGTTAAGTCTTACTTTAGGTTAAACGTTTTTGAGAATTACATCATCCAGCTAAGATAAATGTTATGTTGTTGATTGATAAAATCTGGATTAAGGATATTTTATTTTATTTTATTTATTTTATTTTTATTTTTCCGTTTCCCCCCTGAGGGATTGCCACCTTATTGTGGTCATGGGGTTTGCGTGCCTCAGTGACCTTAAGAGCTACTGTACACCAGCAGGAGCTTAGTCTTCAAGTGGGACACCCAAGTTGGACATGTCTGAAGGTAGAGGCCTGACAAAGTGCAATCCACTTCTCCAGGCTTTGGACGCAGCTAACAGCACAATTCAGCAAGGACAATACTGTTCCTATAAGCACAGGGAAAAAAACAGTACTCGAACATGATGTGTACACATGATGCTCCCTTCACATTTCTGACTGCCCCCCCAAATGTGCCTGTCTAGAACCGGCCCTGCCTGCGAGAGTTAGGGACCGTCTGTAAATTACTGTCCAACTGAAATACAGATAATATTCATATTATAAATAAAAATAATAATAACGTTGCTACTCTCCCTCCCCCTTTACATTTTTTTTTCTCTATTCCCAACTCTGGAAGCATTGCATTTGTTGTTGTTTTTTCATAATTGAATTTCCAATAAAAAGTTATTAACAATAAATAAATGTTGCTACTGTTAGTGCCAATGCCGTGAATGGTTGTGTATAATGACTGTTCATAATCATTTTTATAGAAATGTTATTGGTTTTCTTTCATTTCATTATTTATTGGTTTAACTTCCAGGTCATGTGACCTATTGCCTCAAAATCTATTCTAAAATGTGTGGTCCCCTGTTCTGCAGAGGCTACAATATTTTATCACTTTGAATATTTATTAATATTTTTATAGAAATTGTATTGATTTTATTTCAATAACTTTCAACTCATGTGACCTAATGCCTCAAAATCTACTGTAAAATGTAAAATGTGTGGCCATACGGTAAATGTGGCCACCTGTTCTGCAGAGGGAACAACCTTTTTTATACAAGGTTATTACTTAGCATATTTATTAATCATTTAATTTAACTTTTAATAATTTTATTTCAATAACTTCTAGGTCATGTGACTGTGGGAGATCGTTTGTCTTCCACTGTTAATGCCAATTACACTTTAGCACTAAAACATAAGCTGTAACTCGGATTATAATAAGATCAGAAAAGACCCAGCAGTCAGTCGATCTGGATGAAGTACGCTGGAGTTTATTGCTGCAACAAAGCACAAGTGAGTTTAACCCAATGCTAGTATAAGAACAGGCTAAGAGCAGACTGAAAGGCAGTTTAATACACACTCCTTATGTACTCTTGATTGAGGATCCTCTGAAAAGGCTCGTTATATGAACAACGGGGAAGGTGAGAACAGGAGGGAGGGTCATTAGGGAGTAGAGGGGAGGGAGCAGTTAGGAAGACAAGAGAGAGAGATTAGAGAGAGTCATTAAGGTGTAATGACCAGAAAGATTGCGTCTAATCTATACATGGAGGAAGTGTAGAAGAAAGCACTCAACTCCTTTCTGGGAACTGCTCCTGGGTGAAGATTAATAGTCAGGAAGTAAAGGCCTTCACAGCGGATATTAACTCTATTGACACACATATCAAGTTCACCAGAGAAGACACCATGGACAACAGGTTGGTCTTCCTGGACTGTGCAGTTCTCATAGGTAAAGATGGGAAAATAAAAACAGAAGTCTACAGGAAAGTCACACACAGATCAATACTTGAGGTTTGACTCCCACCACCCATTGTAAGACAAATTAGTGTCATCAGGACACTTCACCACAGGCCAGAGAACATCCCTCCATCCACTGAAGCCAAACAGAAAGAACACAAGCATCTGAAGGCAGCGCTCAAGACCTGTGGATATCCTAAGTGGGCCTTCAACAAAATATCTTCCAGATCCAAAAGAAATATGACAGATATGTGGCTGGAATGTGATGGAGACGCAACAGATGTGGCTGGAGTGTCAGAAAAGCTGAAAAGGATTTTTGGAAAGCACGACATATCAATTCACTTCAAACTCACCAACACAAGACAGAGACTCGTCCACTCCAAAGACCGCACACCAAAACATAAGAAGAGCAATAAAACATATGTGGTTCAATGCAGTGAAGAGTGTTCAGAGCTCTACACTGGGGAGACAAAACAACCTCTTCATCAAAGGATGTATCAACACAGAAGGAGCGAAACCTCAGGCATGTGGCCTTCACTGACAGTGTAGACCACAAAGGCTGAACTGAAATGAGAAGGTCGGCTCTACAGAGGATCTCCTACTTGTGTTACCAGATGTTTCTGGCCTTACTGTCATGTCATTACCAGGAAAAGCAGATTAGGTAGAAAAACAACCAGATTCAGTTTTTATTAATCAGGTAATCAATCCTGAGTTTTTTACTGGGCTTGCTAAGTGACAAACTGTCTGGAAAGCAAGCAGAGTTCACAACCATTCACCATCTAAATGAAATGCAGTATGAATTATCTATACAATCACAATGGTTGTGGTTTAAAACACGGGTGTGGCATAAGTTAGGTCAGATGAGGCCATCTTCCCCTTTGCCAAAAGAATCTTGGGACAGACTGGGCTTTGAAGGATCCACCGATGTCCTTGACTCTCAGGAGAAAGAAGCCTGCATTTGTCTTGTGCATTTGAAGGAGCCTTCGAAATGGAACAAACATGAACAACATGACTCTGAGATGTAATTGTGTCCTTTGAAGAATGCGGCACCATGAACTGAGACCCAGCTTGTGTCACTTGTCCTGTCAGAGAGTGTGTGTGTGTGTGTGTGTGTGTGTGTGTGTGTGTGTGTGTGTGTGTGTGTGTGTGTGTGTGTGTTCGTGTGTGTGTGCATGTGTGTGTGTGTCTGAGTTACATAAGGGGAACGTGTCTCCACATCCAGATTTACAATTACAGTTACATTTAGACGTTTTTCAGATGATTTTATCCACAGTGACTTACAGAAGTGCTGGATGGAAACGTCTCTTAGAGGATAAAAAAGCTTTACATCATCAGTGAGGACAAGATCACATGCACTGTGAAAGTCTTCATATCTACAGGAACAGGAAGGGAACAGAGTTAGAGTACAGCCAACATTCTTTAATTCGATGCGCGCGCACACACACACACACACACACACACACACACACACACACACACACTGCAGACAGTCGTCAGTCTCTCTGGTTATTTCTCTGCCAGTGTTTTGCAGTAAGATGTAAATCAGTGTCAGTCACACAGCTGTGCTGTTACTCATGGTGTTGCGTCACTGCAGAAGGGAAAGTGTGTATCCGTGAGTGTGTGTAATGTGCAGATGGAGCAACTCGCAGTTACAAATCATTGTTCTAATTAATGCACTAATTAATGCACATCTGTGTTTACAAAAATAGAGTGTCCTCAATGACGTTCACCTGACCTGAACTGGGAGATGTGTGCGTGTGTGTGTGTGTGTGTGTGTGTGTGTGTGTGTGTGTGTGTGTGTGTGTGTGTGTGTGTAAGCATATTTTTGTAAAATATACTTGTGTATGCAGCAATGTAACAATATGATAATATTAATCAACATAATATTAATCTTAAGTGACAGAAGATAAAAGTAAGCAGAGAGACGATCAGTGTGCAGAAGTAAGCAGAAGTAAAAAAGGACCTATGCATATCATAAAAATTAGAAGTTAGTGGCAGGAGAAAACATAATGGGTTCACTCAGAGGTGAGCCAAGAAAAGAAGACGACTATAAGACAGGTCGTGAAACATAAACAGTAAGGAGATGGGTAGTGATACTCAGTGTACCATGGGAACCCAAAGTACATGGGAAAAGCCCAGAGTGACCCAGACATAAACTGTCCTTTTCTTTTTAGCTGTATGTGTACATGCTGCATGTGCACCTGCATACATGTCTAAGTAAGAATGTAGACAAATAACCAAAAGACACACGATCAGTTTTAAGAATACTGAGTAGACACAAAAAATAAGCACTGCCTTGTTATTTTTTATAAACTAAACACAAGAAGTGTAAAGATAATGGAAATTAATTTGCAAGAAAAATTAATTATAACTGGAAAAATCTACTAACTTGATATAAATGATGTAGGGAGTCAGATGACGAGGTATATGACATAATAAAATAAGATATAAAAACTATAATTAGAATAAGAGAATTTATAAGAAAAGGTTGGATTATAATGGGAACATCTTCCAGGAATGAGGAGAACTAACGAAGGAGGGGGTGATAAGGATGGGCACCTGCTCTTGATAAGACTGTATAAAAAGGCATGAATATTTCTGTAGAATTCAGTCCGCTCTTGATCATGCTTAGATTTATGACCTAAACATTCAAGCGCGGCTCACTTGGGTTTCATTGCTGCAATAAATCCTGTCTTACTTCATCCAGATCTGCATAGAGTCCTGAGTTGTTCTTTGGTCCTTTTTTACTAAAGTTACAGTGTTTGTGTAATATTTGTAATTATGGCAACAGTAACTAGTGTAGGAGAAAAAAAAATCTCCCACATGTGTGTACACTGATATCATGATGGTGATGATGATGATGCGTGGAAGAGATTTACAGTTCAATTAAACACACAGTGTCCCCAAAAGTCACCAGAAGTCTTAACACGAAAGTATCACGAGAGACGACTGTGTGTGTGTGTGTGTGTGCGCGTGTGTGTGTGTTTTAAAGTGTATCAGTAATGATATAACATGACTTTGTGTTACACTTATAGACTTCAAACATTAACTAAGCAAACATCATTCAGTTATAATTATCTTCATTTAACAGCATACACACACGCGCACACACACACACACACACACACACACACACACACACACACAATGTGCGCATCATTAAACCAGGATTAAGCACACAGTCTGTAAAACACTTAAATCACAACCACGAGACCGGATGAGACTCATTCACTGGGAGAGAGAGAGAGTGATGGCGCCTGTCAGGTGAGTGGGTGGGGTTTATAGTGGGCGTGGCCTCATGTCCCAATGTTTGCACTTGACCTGATCCCTGTACTTACCTATGCCTGTGTTTTATCTCGCATCTACCATCACTTTACACATGTTTATGTATGATTATGTCACACTGGAGCAGGAAGATGTGAGGAACACACTGCTGTGTAAGAAAGCACATCAGGAGCTCCACTACATCACACCTCAGACTGCAGGGCCTAGGACTCGTCTGTCACACTCTCACTGACTGTGACCAGGGCGGCTGCTGGTGCTGGTTTGAATGTTTCACACACACACACACACACACACACACACACACACACACACACACACACACACACACACAGACACACACACATACACACACACACACACACACACACACACACACACACACACACACACACACACACACACACACACACACACACACACACACACACACCTGCCAATGTGGTAAACTACCAGTGAGTCGAGCATCAGTTCTGCAGGACGAGCAGCCTTGTTCATGTGTGTGTGTGTGTGTGTGTTTAGTTTCCAAGGAACATTAGGTTGTGCTGAATCTCCAGCTGCCTAATCAGGAGCTTTTCATATATTTAAACACTTTGCGGAACAGCATTATAAATGTATTATTATTATTATTATTATTAGCTGTGTGTGAGCTTCACATTGTGATGTCTTCTACAACCATAAAGCTCATTTACACTCATTAAGTCCTTTACACCAGAGATCTTTAGCTCCACACACACACACACACACACACACACCTGGAGCTGAAGACCGCTGATTGACACCGTGTGGAGTCTCTCTGTGAGAACATCATCATACTGAACTGGTTTCCAGTGTTCAGTGTTGCTCGTCACTGAGACACACTGTGAGTGTGTACTGAGATCTCATCTCCTACTGGTAGCTTGGGATTGTGGTTTGTTGTGTCGTTCATGCTAACATGGATGCCCCTGAATTTCTCTCCTTAGACGCATAATTATCACCAACAGACTCACAAACAGCTACAACCAGCACCGCCACCAGGACCAGTACCAGGACCGGCACCCACACTGGCACAACATACTCCCTTTCCCTGTCTGGACATGGCTGTTCCTCTGCAAAATGCACACACACACACATCCCTACACACACACTACATGTGATTTTTAAAGCAAAATACACACTTTATTAACAGCATTATAGAGTTGTATTTCCCTGAATCCTAGCTGCTTTGTATTTCAGTTCTGACTCCGACCTGCTCAGGTGATGGTAGTGTGAGTTTCTACAGCTTTTCTTTTTGTTTAGAATGTAAACTTTGGAATGTAGTTGAGTGATGGTGCTGTTACTTAAAATACCTGATCCCCTTGTGCCACTAAAGTCGCTCCTTTAAGTCATAGACTTCACAAGACCTCTGAAGGTGAGGCGTCCATGGAACTTGCTATAAATGGCCATTACCGGTTCACCAGCTGGAGCACTTTTGGTGGGTCCTGACTACTGCAGCCTGGGACACACCACACAAGAGCTTCAGTTACAGAGTTGCTCTGACCCAGCCGTCTAGACTCCACAGTCTGGCTCTTGTCAAAGTCATTCATATCCTTACACTCCATTTTTCTGAAATGAAAATTCTGCTGAAGCTTAAACACTGAGGAACCCGAACCAAGGTTGATCAGAGCTGTGTATAAAGCACTGTGGTGGATCTGGGGTAAAAGCTTTAACAGCTGCCTGAGATATCATCAGACATCTGAGGGGGAACAGTATCTGACAGTGAGAGTCCTAGCCAGAATGTGTCTCCCCTGCTATAATGCACAGACATTATAAAACAAATCAAGAGATGCTGACAACATTCAGAAGGTGAATGAGTAGAGAACCTGAGGCAGATTTTAGTCAGAGTAAAGAAGTAGCGATGATTCCACGTAGTGTAATATCAGCACTGTACTTGCACTCACACACGCCAGTGAATAACCACACCCTACACTCCATGTATTAGAGACTGCAGCTCTATGTGCTGTTTGTCTAGCGACGTCCCTCTCCCTACACAAGTAATAATAAGTTAGCACTGCATATGGTGAAAGGCACGAGTTGAGTCCCAACTTTGGCAAAAAAAAAAAAATATATATATATATATATATACACAGTATACAGGATTTCCATTACAGAGGGAATCCCTGTGCCAAAATGTGCATTTCCACGAACGACCACTAGGGGTTCCAAAAGTGAGTCAATCCCCACAGAGCCCCATGTTAATATTTCCAACTAGGTTTCCCATTCATGCCAACTGTACAGGGGGTAAATATTTATGTAACTGATCAGGTAAATTAAATTAAGCCTTATGAAGTTATGCACAATTAGTGGTGTGTTTGATTTAAGAGACATCTGCAGTGCGGTGTGACAGTGAGAGCAGAGATCAAGTCTACAGCTTTAAGAGTATGAAAATTAGACTTTATTATCAATTTACTTTAAAAAATCTATAAAAGTATAAAAGCCATGAGAACAGTGGTTTATCTCAAATACAATCTTTTTTTAAAAACCTTTTTTTTTCAGTGCAAGTAGAAAAAAGAATAAATACAGTATTATACTTAACATAGACATGTGTAAAAAAAAGGTAATGTTTAAATAAATCATTTTATTTATAATAATTTATAAATTATTAAATAAACTATTTTTTTTTACTTGATTTCTCTCGCAGCGACGCCAGGATAAGGTTCGGTCTCTGAGAGGAAACTCTACAAGAAAAACAAAGCCGGTTGTACTTTCTTCGAAGGCTCAGGTCTTTAACATCTGTAACTCCATTCTGCAGATGTTTTATGAAACTGGAACCAAGAATAAGCAATTTCACTCTGGGAATAATAAAGTTCTTTGAATCTTGAAAAACAGGAGTCCTGAGTTTACTGTAGGAGTCCACACACTTGTACAGATGATTGATTAAACAGATGTACGTGTGTGTGTGTGTGTGTGTGTGTGTGTGTGTGTGTGTGTGTGTGTGTGTGTGTGTGTGTGTGTGTGTGTGCGTGGTTCAGCAAGAACACACTCAGTGCTGAGAAATGGCACAACACACACAGAGACACACTCTCAGTACAGACACGTCCTAACACCGTACAGTGATCTCCTGCCCTCAGGGTCATGTGACCGGTCATGTGACCTGAGCACCTTAACGTTACTGATACTCAGCTCTGTCTGAAGTGTGTGTGTTTATAGAAACAGCAGGCGTTACACACACTGTAAAACTCTTCAGAATCAGGATGAAGTCTGAGAGTGAAGCTAACAGCAGAATAAATATCTTTAGCCTTTATGCTAATACACACCGCAGCAGTAAACCTCCTTACGTTTTATACCGCATTTACAGAATACGTGTGTGTGTGAGTGTAAACCCACTGTGTGGAATACATGGTCATGTGTAAACACGGCTCCTAACAGGACACACGCGATCCTACAGCGTCTTAATCATTACCGAACATGGGGAGCTTGATTTCATCAGGGTCAGAGGTCACATGACCACCATCAGCTCTCCTGCGCTTCTTCACTTTCATCCTGATCCAGCTGAAGCCCTTCATCACCCACACAGCAGCAACCACACACACACCCGTGATCACTGCCCCGAGCGTCACGCCTCTGTACTCATCCTCAAAGATTCTCCTCAGGTTCCAGATCTCTGGTTTACCTGAAACACACACACACACACACACACACACACACACACACACACTGCAGTCAGTACCAGTGACAGTGCTACTGTAGAATGTTAACGTGCGACAGTTAAACATCTGTGATGTAATAAAATAATTAAAGGGTTTGTTATTATTAGCCGTTATAATAATTATTCCTCTTGATAGTTTCACTATGTGTGGTAAAGTTTAGCTCCGCCTCCCCTGCGCAGCTCCTCATTCAGCCTCGACCTGCACTGTCTGTCCACTGTGACACCTCACACACTGTATTCACACACCAGCTTCTACTGGGTGTAGCACAGCACAGGGACTAGCATGCTAATGACTAGCGTTACAGAGCAGTCAGCATGTTACTGATTAGCATATTAACAATATGCTAGTAAATAGCATAACGGAACCAAAAATAAATCTTTAGCGCTAACGGTTTCTGATTTTTTTTTTACCACAGAATTAATTTCCTCGAGCTCTTGTGTGTCTTAGACACACACTTTCCATTTAGCCAGAAATCTGTGTGTGTTTGCTCAAGTCGCAGGTGTTAAACTGCTCTGTTCAGTAATAGCGTGTGTGTGTGTGTGTGTGTGTGTGTGTGTGTTTAATAGTCATGTACCTTTTGCAGGCAGAGTGTCGTTGGCCATCGTGTCATTTCCTGTGGTGTTGAGAGCAGACGTATTAGTGAAATACACACACGTACACACACACGTACACACACACACATATATACACACACACACATATATACACACACACACATATATACACACACACACACATATATACACACACACACATATATACACACACACACACATATATACACACACACACACACATATATACACACACACACACACATATATACACACACACACATATATATACACACACACACATATATACACACACACACATATATATACACACACACATATATATACACACACACACATTGTATATATACACACACACACATTGTATATATACACACACACACATATATACACACACACACACATATATACACACACACACACATATATATACACACACACACATATATATACACACACACACATATATATACACACACACACATATATATACACACACACACATATATATACACACACACACATATATATATACACACACACACATATATACACACACACACATATATACACACACACACACACACACACACACTTCAACATTACCCAGGATGAAACCCCGGCTCAGTGTACAGTCGTACCTGTGTGTGCGCGTGTGAGCGTGTGTGTAGAGATGATCTCGTCGTTATCGAGGTCCCTCAGGGCGTACACACTCTGGTTGAGTCCGGTCAGAGACAGCGAGCATGTGAGAGACGCTCTGTTCTCGTACTCAGGGCCGCAGTGGAGTTTACGTCCGTCGAGTGTACAGACTGAGACAGAACTCTGAGCTCCATCACCGCTCCTGAGGAACACCAGCTCCACTCGCTCAGGAACCGCAACGTCCAGGACCACGGAACCTCCAGGACCGAGCTGTGTCACAACCTCCACCGCTGAGGAGACACACACACACACACACACACACACACACACACACACACACACAAGAGCAGTGTAAATTAAAGTGCTGTTCTACACGATCACTACAACCTTTCACAGTGTACTGCGTGAACATGAGGTACAGAGAGACTCACGCCGAATGCGCAGACTCACGTCACAAACGTCTTGACCGTCACACAGACACGTGTACCAGCCACGCTTGTGGTACTCAGCTGCAGTGATGGTGAGGGACAGGTCCCCCTTCAGGTACTGATGGTAAGAGACACTGAACCCATCCTCAGAGCTGCAGGAGGTCCGATCACACCGAGCCACCATCACTCCTCCGCTCCGCTTCTGGATCTTCATCCATCTCACCGAACCTGAACAGTTACGCTCACAGGACAGAACAGCAGGCTGATGGAGCATCCCGAGGGTAGAGGTGAAGCCTGGGGCAGAGGACACACCTGCACACAGAGAGAAAGAGCAAGTTAAATGAACCGTCGGGTTATCAAGCTGCTTCAGAAGATCTTCTGAGCTCCACATCCACACCATGTCCTGTAGTGATGAGTGAAACTGACGTGTGTAAGTTCAGGAGGAAATCTTCTCTAAGCACTGAACACAACAACAACAAGGAAAACTAAACACACTTACAGGCAGCAACCATCAGTGAGGACAGGATCATGTGCATGGTGAAGATCTTCATATCTACAGGAACAGATAAGGAACAGAGTTATGGAGAAGTCCTAGTTTAACACTGCTGCATTCACACACCTTCACAACTTTAGTCACTTCACTGCTTGCTGTGTTTACACTCGCGTGTTTGTTTGTGTGTAGGCAGGAGTTCCTGAATCTTGTGTTCCTTATGAGTGTGAGAGTGTAAGTGTGTGTAATTGTTTAAGGGTGTCTGTGATTGTCTGAGTGTGTAAGTGTATAAGTGTATGTGTGTGTACATGTGTAAGTCTGTGTATAAGTTTGTGCAGATGTTTAAGATGTTCAAACTGCCCTCCAGAGTGCTCAGGAACTTATAATCCTGGACCATGGAGAGCATCCTGATGGGAAACATCACGACCTGGTTCGGGAACAGCACCATGCAGGACAGACGAGCTCTTCAGAGGGTGGTGCGATCAGCTGAGCGCATCATCCACACCGAGCTCCCTGACCTGCACTCGATCTACAGCAAGCGGTGCTGGACCAAGGCCAGGAAGATCATGAAGGACCTCAGGCACCCCAGCAATGGACTGTTCTCTCTCTGTTGCGGTCAGGAAAGTGATTCCACTCCCTGAAGACCAACACAGAGAGACTGAGGAGGAGCTTCTTCTTACAGGCTGTACAGACTCTCAACCAGAACAACACATAGTACTGATCCATTTTGCAGATCCACACACATGTTTCTGCACTCACTCTGGACATTCTGGACATTCACTGACACTAGTGATCACTGCACACCTGCACACTCATGGACATGATGCACATAAGACACTTTAAATATGACACTTTAAAGCATATTTACACACCCCTGGACATTTCTTATATTGTATATTTTGTACTGTACAGATATTTTATTCTTTCTTAAAGTTAAATTTACTTTGTTTTCTCTTTCATATTTATTTCCAATTAATAGTATTGTATTCTAAGGTCACGGGCAGTGGTCTAAGCAGTTCACCCCAAATCGTACTGTGTATGACTGTGTGTGTGACAAATAAAACATTTTAATTTGAAGCGTGTGTGTGATTGACTGAGGTTGTAAGTGTGAGTGTGTGTGATTGTGCGACTTTGATTGTGTGTGTAAGTGTTTAGGGGTGTGAGTGTGATTGTGTTAGTGTGCAACAGCTGATGCAACATCTGCAGAACGCGTGCAACTTCCCGCGCATGCGCGCACTCGGCACTCAGCGCGTGATCACAGACCGTTAACTGTCTGAACATCACAGTGTGTGTGTGTGTGTGTGTGTGTGTGTGTGTGTACACTGGCATGATGATGATGATGTGTGTGTGTGTATACAGTGTGTTTTCCAGACTGTACGCACTCAAACCACACACACACACACGAGGCGTTAAAACTAATGCACTGTATAATGCGGAGGAGACCCGACTCCGCGCGCGTGTGTGTGTGTGTGTGTGTGTGTGAGTGCAATATACACACATAGCGATCATGAGTCCGAGATTGTGTTTAATAAAATAACATTTTGTTACAAAAGTGTGAAGAGTTTTGGTTTTGTACACCGTGTGTAACACCAACTGTGTTACTGAGATCAGCCTGATGCAACACGCTTTAAAATGTGTGTGTGTGTGTGTGTGTGTGTCAGTGTTTTAGCAGTAATTTAACACTTTACATTTAAAACCTATTTTTAAAACTAAGCGAACATCATTCCGTTATAAATCCCAACAGCGGAGTGGAGACTAACACACACACACACACACACACTAACACACACACACACACACACACACACACACACACACACAAGTAAAGCGAGAGTGAGGTGTGAGATTAGGTTTAATACTGTACTCACCCACAGCACGCTTCATCCTTCATTAAACCCATTAAAGCACAACAGCTGTCCAGATGAGGCCTTTTATAAACAGCTGGGAGGAAGCGCGTGACGGCGCGCATCAGGTGAGGGGGTGTGTACGGGGCGTGTGAGGGGCGTGGCTTAAATCCCATTTCACTTCCACGTGCCCGCCGTAATTCATAAAAAACTCCTACGTGTGGTTTGGTTTCTACGACTGAGATTATTTCACACACCACCACATACCACACACACTACTATACACACCACCACACACACTACTATACACACCACCACACACACTACTATACACACCACCACACACACTACTATACACACACACCACCACACACACTACTATACACACCACCACACACACTACTATACACACACACCACCACACACACCATTCACACTACTATACACACACCACACACACTACTATACACACCACCACACACACTACTATACACACACACCACCACACACACCATTCACACTACTATACACACCACCACACACACTACTATACACACACACCACACACACTACTATACACACCACCACACACACCATTCACACTACTATACACACACCACACACACCATTCACACCACTATACACACACACCACATATATACACATGACTATACACACCACCACACACACCATTCACACTACTATACACACACAACACACACCACATCTATATATATATATACACATGACTATACACACCTGTCCTGTTTTAAATCCGTATTCCAGTCCAATATCAAGTAAGGTTCTGTACATTTTAACACAAATAAAATACAATTTTGTTTGAGTTTCACCCACAGCACTGTCACACACACACACACACACACACTTGAGCAGGAGTGTGTGAGCAATGCAGTGTAATAAACCATGCAGATCCAGGTGAGGATTAAATGATTAAGATGTATTTCATGTCAGTGTGATGTCTGTAAGTCTCCTTGTTTCCTGACTCTCACTCTCATGACCTTGACTGTGATTTCCATCTACTGCTTTTCCTTTCATGGGTTCATGGGTTTATCTCTCAGTATACAATGAGAGGTTGTTTGGGAACTTATCGTTTCCTGTTAAACACTGACACTGAGTCTCATGATTCCTTTGTCTTCACGTCCAGAAGGATTTATTACAGTTTACATCAGGACATTTAAACAGATTGTTAAACAGGAGGAGGAGGAGGAGGAGGAGGCAGATCCCCGTTATGTCCAGACAGTCTGAGGGAATTTAGAAATCAGAGAGCATTTTTGCTTTGTCATGGCTTTTACCTTCTTTTTCTGGCACACACACACACACACACACACACACACACTGAACAGAGAGTTTTTTAATGTTAGAAATAATTTGCAACAAAGCAGATGTGTATTTTTTCATTCCAGTCTTTCTCATATGCACTGTAAAAACTTCAGCTAGATAAATGTTGAATGAATAAATACAATATTGTTGGGCCAACGTCTTACACTGGTATTTGTTGAGACAACAGGTAACACTGTGTTCTTGAAAACATTGCAGACAGACTGAATAAACTAAAAAACTCACGTTGAACCAGCAATTTACCTTCACTGAGATACAATCACATGATGTTATAAACCATCTTCAAGCTTTTTTAAGTTTACTCAATTTTTTAGAGAAATTTGCTGGCCAAACTAAATATTTCACATTGCTGTTTAGTTGACACATTGTGTACCAAGTTTAAAATCTTAAGTTGACTCAACTTGTAATTCAAATATTGAAGTCAGCTCAAGTAGAATTGGTTGTGGCCTCAATGAATGATATTTCTCTAGGGTTGACTCGGCCCAACTTTTCATCTACTCAAAAAGATAAGTTGTCTCTCATTGATGTAGTTTATTACAGTGATTGTTGTTCTATAAAAACAGGTTGGCCCAACAGTACTCCAACAATTCAAACACGCAAACATATTTTTTAAAATACTTAGTCTTTCAAAACTAAAAGTTGAAAAACAGTGATCTGCATAAAACAGGAGAAGACACATTTTATTTTGCTTAAAGGTCAATAAAATACCTGGAGACCACCAGATGCTAAACTTTTTTTTTTTTTTTTTTAAGCAAAGATTTGACTGAGTCTCTGTAACGGCTTTCCAATAAGCCACTGCGTTGGTAATATTTGAGGAAGTCCTTGCACGCATACAAACAGAGAAGATGCTAAACAAAGTCGATGCAGTGATACGTCTCACTTTATTTGTGCTCCATTAACAGTTGTTATGAATCCACATGTTGAGAGTATTCATCAATGTTACCAATCCATAATCAATGGCACAGTATTACAAATTGCCCCCCCCCCCTCCCCCCTCCTCTGTTGTGCGGTCAAAAACTGTGCGATTCCTAAGTATCAACACACACATCTGGCTCTTACACCTGTGCTACCATTATACTGTGTTACAGTGCCATCCAGTGGCCAAAGAAACTTTACAATGAATGGCTCCATCAGTCTCTATGGCAGTGGTTCTCAAAGTGTGTGGCGTCCACTACTGGGGAATACAGACATGACAAATGGGGCGCAACGAACGGGAGGAAATTAGTGTAAAATAATAGGAAAGTGCCTATTCTAATTCATGCTTTTCTTTATTGATCATGAAGATCGTATACTTAAAACAAAACAATCACATCCAAAGAAATGGATTTTTTCGTATTGTTCCCGCGAAAGTTCCTCGTCTGTTTGGAACAGCGTTTTAGATGATATTTTGTTTAGTTTTTTATAATTATATATTTTTCCCGTTTTTACGCTTTAATACTACTGGACTTTATCCGATTTTTTGGGAGAACGTGCGTATCATCTGACCAACAACAAGCGAATCCATCACCAAATAATCACAACTCCGGCACAAAGGTACGTTATTATGTCTACCATTCAGCTCGCTCAGTGTGTGGAGTGCAGGATGTTTAGACATTCTTCCTCCGTCATTAGTGATAATTTTATTTGTGATAGGTGTGTGTTAGTTAGCACCCTGACAGAGAAGATAGTAGCATTAGAGGAGCGCATCCAGACTTTAGAGAGGGTTAGAGAGCGCGAGAGCAGCGTTAATCCTGTAGCGGAAAGTCTGGGTGCCGCAGGCGGAGATAATCAGCCCCCGACTCCGGCAGTAGAGCCCTCACAGCGGGGCGAGTGGGTGACGACTCGGCGGCATACTCGTTCAGCCAAAGCTAACGCTAAGGCTAGCCCACCGGAGCACACCTCTTCTGCGCTTCACGTGTCCAACAGGTTCGCTCTCCTCAGTGATGCACCCGCTGAGAAACCTGAAAGAGCTCTGGTTATAGGAGACTCTATACTGAGACATGTGAAATTAGCCAGGCCTTTAGGGGGCGCCAGCGGCAGTGGTCAGGTGTATCCCGGGAGCCAGAGCACCGGACATAGCAGGTAATCTTAGGGCTCTAGGACAGCATAGGTTCTCTAAGATAGTGGTACATGCTGGAGCTAACGATATACGCCTTCGTCAGTCAGAGGTTAGTAAGAGTAACTTTACAGAGGTGTTTAAAATAGCGAAGGCGATGTCCGAAGAAGTAGTTTGCTCTGGTCCCATCCCAATGAGACGTGGCGACATAGCTTACAGCAGGTTATGGTCGCTGAACCGCTGGATGTCCAGGTGGTGCTCCGAAAACAACGTGGGCTTCATAGACAATTGGAAGACCTTTGAGGGCAAAACTGGCCTGTTAGGGCGGGACGGTGTCCATCCCACTCGGGAAGGTGCTGCTCTCATTTCTTGCAGTATAGCACATAGTCTCAGAAGAGGCCTAGTTAATCGGTGACAATCCAGAGCCCAGGCCAGGGAGCAGACAGACAGGCTAAACCAACCGTCTGCTAGCTGCAGAGAGTCGTCACTCAGGGTTCATCATATTGAGACTGTGTCTGTTCCCCGAGCTAAACATAAGTTTAGAAAGACTCAGAAAGTCAGTTTTAGTAATTTAATTAACATAGATACCACAAACTCAGATCACACTGAATGCGCAGCCGGCACCTCTGATCTGAAGCCAGGACTGTTAAATATTAGATCTCTCGCATCTAAAGCAGTTATTGTTAATGCAATTATCACAGATCAGGAGTTTGATATATTATGTTTAACAGAAACCTGGATTAAACAGGACGAGTATGTAGCTCTAAATGAAGCTAGTCCTCCTGGATACAGCTACATACACCAGCCTCGGCTAACTGGTAGAGGAGGAGGAGTCGCAGTTATTTATAACCATAATCTGTCTCTCATACAAAAACACAGTTTTAAATCTAATGCATTTGAAGTTCTCTATAGTAACATAAAGTCAGCTCAGTCGATCCCGCTAATCATCATTTACAGACCCCCAGGGCCGTACTCGGAGTTTCTCTGTGAATTTGCAGATTTCCTCTCAAACCTTGTTGTTTCTGTAGACAAAGCGTTAATTGCTGGAGACTTTAATATTCATTTTGAGAATCCAGAAGACCCTCTGAGAACAGCATTCTTGTCCATACTGGACTCAGTAGGAGTAAATCAGTGTGTAGTAGGACCCACTCATAAAGCAGGTCACACTTTAGATTTAATATTATCCTTCGGATTAAGTATAGGAAATATAACCACAATTCCACAGTCTGAAGTTATCTCAGATCACTACCTTGTCTCGATTAAAGCGTGTCATAGTAATAATGTATGCAGCACAGCACCGCGCTTCCACCTTAAACGTACATTTACATCAAATACCACACAGAGCTTTATCAATAATCTTCCAGAATTATCAACTTTGATTGGATCGCCATCTGACTTCACAGAACTCGAACAGGCGAATGAATATCTAGAGTCAGCACTTCGTTATAGCTTAGATAATGTAGCTCCAGTTAAAAGGAAAATGATTAGAGATAAGAAACTCGCTCCTTGGTATAATGACCACACACGTGCTTTAAAACAAACCGCTCGAAAATTCGAACGTAAATGGCGCCAAACTAAATTGTTAGTATTCAAAATAGCTTGGAAGGAGAGCATCCTGAACTATAAAAAAGCTCTCAGTGATGCTAGATCAACGTATCTCTCCACTCTTATAGAAAATAACAAATACAACCCGAGATTTTTATTTAATACCGTAGCTAAATTAACTAAAAACAAGACCACTGCAGAAATCTCCACAACAACATCATGCAGTAGTGAGGATTTCATGAACTTTTTCAATAATAAAATCATAAATATTAGGCAAAAAATTCAGGCTTTGAAACCAGACAATTTAAATAATTCAGATGATCTAATCACATCACATCAGAACTTAGAACACTTTACTCCCCTTGAAGCGAGGGAACTAATTTCACTCATCTCTTCTTCAAAATCGTCAACCTGTATATTAGATCCTGTACCGACACATTTTCTCAAACAGATAGTACCAGCAATAATAGAACCCCTGTTGAAAGTAATTAACTGTTCACTCAGTAGTGGGTATGTCCCCAAATCCTTTAAATTAGCCGTTATTAAACCGCTAATCAAGAAACCTGACCTTGACCCCTGTCTGCTTTCCAATTACAGGCCGATATCAAACCTTCCCTTTATCTCCAAGATTTTGGAAAAGGTAGTATCACAGCAGCTATGTTCACATCTACACAGAAATAGCATAAATGAACTGTATCAGTCAGGATTTAGGCCTCATCACAGCACAGAGACAGCACTTGTTAAAGTAGTAAACGACCTCCTATGGGCCTCTGATCAGGGTTGCGTCACTATACTTGTGTTACTGGACCTCAGTGCAGCTTTTGACACCATTGATCATAGTATTCTCCTTCACTGATTAGAAAAGGTAGTAGGAATTAAGGGAACTGCCCTCTTGTGGCTCAGATCCTATTTGACTGATCGTTATCAGTTTGTAGATTTAGATGGTGACCATTCCTCATGTTCTCAAGTGGAGTTTGGTGTTCCACAGGGCTCAGTTTTAGGCCCACTGCTTTTTTCCCTTTACATGCTTCCTCTGGGCAACATAATTCGTAAACATGGTATTAGTTTTCATTGTTATGCTGATGACACACAATTATATGTCTCAGCAAAACCAGATGAGAAAAACCAGTTTGCTAAAATTGAGCAGTGTGTGCAGGACATAAGAGATTGGATGTTAATTAATTTTCTTCTGCTTAATCCTGATAAGACAGAAGTTCTGGTCATAGGACCACAAGTAGCTAGAACTAAGCTTTCTGATCACACTGTGACTTTAGATGGCCTTTCTGTTCCATCAAGTGCAACAGTAAAAGACCTCGGTGTGATTATAGATTCCAGCCTTTCGTTTGAAGCTCATGTAGATAATATCACCAGGATAGCTTTCTTTCACCTTAGAAATATTGCCAAGATAAGAAACATATTGTCACTAAATGATGCAGAAAAACTAGTTCATGCTTTTATCACCTCTAGGTTGGACTATTGTAACACCTTACTGTCTGGTTGTTCAATTAGGTGTATAAACAAGCTTCAGTTAGTACAGAATGCAGCAGCGAGAGTCCTCACTAAAACCAGAAGATACGAGCACATCACCCCTATCTTATCTACACTGCATTGGCTCCCTGTGAAATTTCGCATCGATTTTAAGATACTACTTTTGACATTTAAAGCACTAAATGTTCTCGCGCCACAGAGTGAACTGCTAGTGTCTTACGATCCGCCACGCCTACTTCCATCAAAGAATGCAGGCTGCCTGTCAGTACCACGTATTATTAAAACTACAGCAGGGGGCGGGGCTTTTTCTTACAAAGCCCCGAAGTTATGGAATAGTCTTCCTAGTAATGTTCGGGACTCAGACACAGTCTCAGTGTTTAAGTCTAGGCTAAAAACCTGTTTATTTAGCGCAGCATGTTTGTAAATAGATTAGCCTTAGGTAAAGGAGCAGATCTGGGGGACTCATGGACGTAGAGTATTCTGGTGAACTGGTATGTTTAGATGCTGTCCTCCCCACTCTCATTGATCACTCAGGTTTGTTGACGGTGAGGTGATTGGTTGCTTTACATCTCAGTTCCCCCTCATGTCTGTGTTTCCTTCTGGCTCTCCCTTTTAGTTATGCTGTTATAGTTAGTCCTGCCGGAGTCTCTGCTTGTACTTTGCACTAAATATACATTCACCTATACATGTTGACTGTGACCAGACCTAACTGCCATCTCTCCTTATTTTCTGTTCTCTCCTCTTCTGCTCTCTCCTCTCTCTCTCTCTCCTTCTCTTCTTTCCCTCTCTCTGTCTCTCTGTCGAGCTATACATGTCACTCCTGAGTTGCCAGTGATCCAGACCCCTCTGCCCTCTGGAGCCGTCTAACCCGTCCTGGAGTCCTGCTTCTGGTTGGAGATCTCGTCGCATGGATGCCCCGTGTGGTCTGCCTGGATTTGTATGGTGGCTGGGGATGGTTTCCATGAAGACTGTCCTGTCATCGAGTGATGCTCTGGGGACCTGTGACTTCAGTTGTTCGATAACTCAGGACCGGAATCTCCTACAGTCTACCTGAGCCTCCGGGAACAAACTGGACTCCTTTTAATTTTAAAACATCTCTTGTTATACTGAACTTCCAGTCTTACACATTATTATGCTGAGCAATTCCTGCTATCCGTTATCACCCAGATGAGGATGGGTTCCCTGTTGAGTCTGGTTCCTCTCAAGGTTTCTTCCTATTACCATCTCAGGGAGTTTTTCCTTGCCACCGTCGCCCTTGGCTTGCTCATCAGGGACAATCTTGTCATTTTGATTCATATACATTGCATAAAAACTTACTTCTTTTTATTGTGTAAAGCTGCTTTGCGACAATGTCAATTGTTAAAAGCGCTATATAAATAAAATTGACTTGACTTGAAATGGATCATTTAATACAAGTAAATTAAAATAACATCAGTTGGGGTCCGGGAGAAAAAGTGGAACCATAGTGCAACAATAACGGATTAACTTCGGCATGTTAACTGCAGAGTAACAATATAAGGAACCTTTGGGTATTATATATGTAATTATCATTCATTCCAATGTGTGTGCTGATGTTTCTGCATTTTCTGTATAAAAATTTATATTTTATCAAGCAGTACTAGTCTGGCATTTCTAGTCTCCAGTGTGGCAACAAAGTTGCTTTTTGATCCTTCAGGCGCTGAACAGAAGTGAAGATCAATAGCGTCTACATTTTTTATTGGTGTGCGGCATTTTGTGATGATCCCTAAATCATTTGTTGCGCAGTAGAGAATAATGGGGTTTATACTTTCACACATGTATAATTTAAGCGCTTAATTGAGAGAAAGGTGGGTGTGGCTTAAAGACAATGTAGAGAGGAAATATATGTATATGTGGGGATCTTATTTGCGGGTTTATTTACGCAGCTATTGAAGCCGGAGATGTGAATATAACAGTAACTTTACCACGGTCACAAACCGGGTCAGTAGCGACGTAGTGGACAGAATAACATCAATGGATACATTTGTTACATGGATCACAAAAAAGCAGCGATTCAGCACCATCAGCCTCATCAAGCAAAAAGCAGCCGAAAAAGAAAATCTGATGAAGCCGATCCTGCGCTTGGATTCACGGTGGGATGGTGGGGCAGAGGAGAGACACGTGTGTGTTTGTGTCCTAAACCTCTGACAGCAGACAGCATGAGACCCAACAAATTAGGAAGACACTTAGAGACAACACACCCCAGTCACATTAATAAGCCTCTCGACAGAAAGCTGGCAGAAGAATCACAGGGTAAAATCTCAATCAGTGGACAGCAAAGTACAAACTGCTTCATTCAAAGTTGCATACAGAATTACACAGTGCAAAAAAACTACAAACGATTACTGAACAGCTGATCACTCCCCCCCCCCCACCCCCCCCCCCCCCCGCCCCCTCCAAAAAAATATATCTGTATACAGATACGGATATGTATTTTATCTGTTTTGAACTTGGTATTATTTGATATTATTGGTTTAGAAATGTATATTTCAATGAATAGTAAACTATTTCATTATCATTTTGTTTGGGCTTGAAAATTCGCCCACCCACTTAAGTGGGGAAAGACAGAAAATGTTTGACAACGACTGCTCTAAGGCAACATCAATATGTTTCTCAACATGTGAATCTGAGGGGAGCGTGTCTCTCCAAGTCCAATAAGAATCGTTTGGATGGCCTAGGTGTACGTCCAGTCGTTTTGGAATTCAATGGTGAGAGCACAGACCAAACATCACTCCTAAAGCTTCTGCATGTCACCCAGACCCTCGAAGAACACGGTCTCCTCCATCACATGTTCACGCTCCTCCAGTAGCTCCAAAAGTCCAGCCGTCACCCCTCTGACCCCAATCCTCCACAGCAGAGCTCTGGGTAAAGAGAACAAGAGGAGTCCTGTAAAGACAAAGATTATACATTTCACTCAATCTCTAGTTATGATCATTTAAACATCAATAAGGCTACTGTATATACCACCAGAGTGTAAAACACGGTTTCTGGAAGTCTAAAGATGTTTTAAAGCTATGCCTCGTTTCATATTCAACAGCGTTTTATATTTTCAAGTGTTCTACTTTGTCATTCTCAGGTGTACCTACATGTTTGAAGTGATGTTTTAAATGGACTCATTCGGTTCTCATACAGATAAGTGAACCGATATAACACTCGTAGATGATCATTAGCGACTCTGAAGCCGAACTAACACGGACGTTTTTATATCCCTTAAGTTATCGAGTACTAAAGCACCGCTGCTCCTGAACTGTTAAACACATCAGGGTTTCTCGAAGTTTCGTTAGCTGAACGCTCGCGCAGCCGTGTGTGCTAATGTGCAGCAGGACGATGTTGCTGGGCAAAATTCAAGGCAAAGTGGGGAAAAAATAGATACAGTTATGAATGTTTAGCTCCCTAACTCCTGTACAGTGAATCTAACCTCAGTAATGTCAGGGTGCCTCAGTATAACGATAAGCGGAAACACAACGGCCTCACGTATATAACGCTAACTGTCTAAAATATCTGTAGGCCAACTATAGCATATTTTATATCAAACAATAAATAAATACTCACCAAAATAAAGAGTCCACAAAACGTTTATCTTCACCTCTTTAGTGCCGTTTGATAGCGTCAGTCCTGCAGGGGGAGGGGGCGGGGTCTTGTAGATCACGTGACTGACTGCATAATTTTTTAGAAACCTTGTGGTTTTTCAAGCTGTTTTGAGAATCCTGTTTACAAAAAGCTTACAATAGGGTCTGGAATACTGTATGAATGAACATGTGGAGGATCCATACGCTCGTCTCGTTCTGTTTACACAGCAGGGCATCTATTGCGCCCCTGAACTGAACATAACGCACTGAGAGGATAAGACAAGAGGCCGAGAACTTGGTTGTGCTTGGTGGTGAGAACCTCAGTTAACATTTTTAACAATAAGTAAAAAAATTTTTAAAACCAAACGCCTATTTGTTCAGGAATAATGATTTGATATTAACGGACGGTAACTATGTCCAGCCTCGCTGGCAATAACGTTAAATGTTGATGAACTTAAAGACTTACAGTGATACAGAATGACAGGTCAAGCTCACCAATCTCTTTTTATCCACTTTGACATTGCTGTCCTCATTTTAAGACACTGTTTTTCATTTTCTTTTTTTTCTTTTTCTGTTCTGTGTGTCAGTTCTGTTCTTCTCTCTTCTGTCCATTTTGCATACGTGACTGGCAACTATGGGGGGGGTGGGGCCCAATTGATAAATAATAAAATAAATAAATATATTTTATTTTTTTACTCGTTTAAAATGCTAAACAAAAATAGTCTCTTAACAAATATAATTTTTCAAATATTTTAAAAACTTTATTAAAGACAATTTTCAAAGATTTTTTCCCCACAATGGCGCCCCCCCCCCTCCGTGTGGCGCCCCCATGCACTGCATATACTGCATACCCCATTTTTGCGCCCCTGCCCAAATTACCCGTGGTGTGTGTGTGCGTGCTCTGTGACAGATTGGCACTCTGTCCAGTGTGTACCCCACCTCGTGCCCTAAGGTTTCTGGGATAGTCTGCAGCCCCGCTGTGATACTGAGTACAGGATAAAGCGGTATAGACGATGAGAGTGAGATGATTATCCATCAGCGACTTGACTGGAAGCTGCGGTGGTGTTCAGGGTAACTTTTTCAGCAGAATCGTCATTCTCGTCTACAGGTCTCTGATCACACTCAGAACCATTTGTTATCTTTTTCTTCATCCAGTTCCACTTGTTTAATGCCCATGGAAGAACACAGCGATGGAGGAGAACACCAAGCACCAAACCCAGACAGAACACACCTCCAACAGCCAAGCTGCTGTGTGCCTGTTCACCTGTATACAGAATACACATCTCACTTAAACAACTGGAATCACATAGTGTCTGTCTATCCTGAGGATCAGTACAATGTAAACAGCTCATCATGAACACACCTGGTACTGGAGGCTGGGTTTTTCCATCTGTCTTCTTTTCTGTAGTGATCAAGAAAAAAAAAATAACCAGGATCTCAACTTCATGTCAGTAGCTAAGAGTAATAAATACAGAATAAAAGCCCGAGCCCAGGTAAAGCCTGACCTGTAACAGTGAGTGTGTGTATAGCTATGAGCTCGTCATTATCAGCGTCCCACACGGCGTACACCCCGCTGTCAGAGTCTCTGACATCACTCAGAATAAAGCAGGACCTGGACACGGCTCTCTCCTCATAGTCAGCGTGATAGTGAGCGTTACTCTCGCTGCTTTCATAGAGTGTGAGAGATTCCTGACTCCCATCATCACCTGTCCTGTTAAACGTGATCTTCACTCGCTCAGAGATGGAGTGATTCACGCTGAAGGAGTCTCCATGCTCCAGCTGGATGCTGTAGTTCATACCTGATGAGAAAAACACACACACAAACACATCATGATCCAGGTAACACATAGCATTACTATAAACCCTTCATACAGTAAATATAAGAAAGGACACGTACGCTGGAAGCGAAGATACACACGCCGGATGAGTTCTCCATCACACTGACAGCTGAACCAAGTCCTCTTCCTGTAATCAGCTGCAGTGATGGTGAGAGACAGGTCTCCCTGATCATGTGAGATGTTAAAGCCCTTCTCATGGTGACACTTTGTCTGATTACACTCAGCTACAGGGCGACCTTTACGACCCATGATCCACCGGGCTGAACCGGAACATTCCCATTGGCAGGTGAGAGTAGCAGACTCGCCGAGTTTGGCCATTTCATACGGTGGCGCTGGTGGAGACAGAGAGGGAGAACCTGCAGGACAGATGGAGAGAAAGGAGCATCATGACCACTAGGTAGGGAACAGGTGGTCCAACAATCTCACTTATCCACGTGTGTCCCAGTGCTAAAGAAGAATGGGAAAACTTACTTGTCAAAACAAGCTGGCAAAACAGGATCAGGGAGCTGGTGTAGATGTTCATGTCTGCAGACGTCCTGATGATAAACAAATTTTATAATTTATAATTAGAATTTAATAATCAGTGATGCTTACCATATTAGATTAAAACCTAATCTAGACCATTTTATTTCACTTTAACAGAGTGAAGTCTTTTCACTCATCTTTTCTTCTAATTCATCAACCTGTATATTAGATCCTATACCGACACATTTTCTCAAACAAATAGTGCCAGCAATAATAGAACCCCTGTTGAAAATAATTAATTCTTCACTCAGCAGTGGGAATGTTCCAAAATCCTTTAAATTAGCAGTTATTAAACCACTAATTAAGGAACCTGACCTTGACCCCTGTAAGGTGTCCAATTACAGGCCGATATCAAACCTCGCCTTTATCTCAAAGATTCTGGAAAAGATAGTAGCACAGCAACTATGCTCATATCTACATAGAAATAGCATAAACCACCTGTATCAGTCAGCATGTTCTCAAGTGGAGTTTGGTGTTCCACAGGGTTCAGTTTTAGGCCCACTGCTTTTTTATCTTTAAGTACATGTGTCGTCTGGGCAACATGATTCATAAACATGGTTGTTTTTCTTTTTTGTTTTCATTTTTTAATTTTCATTGTTATGCTAATGACACACAGGAAAACCAATTGAGAGAAGCCAGTTCTGGTACTAGGACCACATGCAGCTAGAAGGAAGCTTTCTGATCACACAGTAACTCTGGATAGACTTTCTATTTCATAATGTACAACAGAAAAAGACTGGTGTGATTATAGATTCCAGCTTTCTTTCATTTCATTTTATTTCCCCACTCTCATTGATCACTCAGGTTTGTTGACGGTGAGGTGATTGGTTGCTTTACATCTCAGTTCCCCCTCATGTCTGTGTTTCCTTCTGGCTCTCCCTTTTAGTTATGCTGTTATAGTTAGTCCTGCCGGAGTCCCTGCTTGCACTTTGCACTAAATACACATTCACTTTATACATTGTGTGACTGTGACCAGACCTAACTGTTATCTCTCCTTCTATTCTCTCCTATCTCATGTGGTCACTGGGGACGGTTCCACTTTATCATGAAGCCTCGGCTGATGCAGACAGAACTTGTGATTTCAGTCTCTCGATAGTTCAGGACTGGAGTTTCCTACAGTCTACCTGAGCCTCCAATAACCAACTGGACTCCATATGAACTTAAACACGTCTCCTGTTATACTGAACTTCCAGCCTCCTAACACACAGTATGAGTGCAGATCAAATCCCTGCTCTCCGTTATCACCCAGATGAGGATGGGTTCCCTGTTGAGTCTGGTTCCTCTCAAGGTTTCTTCCTGTTGCCAGCTCAGGGAGTTTCTCCCTCAGCACCGTCGCCCTCGGCTCGTTCATCAGGGACCATCTGAACATCTTGATTTATATGTACTTTCTCACACATTTCATTCATTTCAATAACTAAAGCACTTTGAGACAGTGACCAGTGTTACAAACACTACAGAAATAAAATTTAATTGAACTGAATATTATGCAGATGGTCATAATGTTACGGCTGATCAGTGTATTTCTCACGTAGGGCTTCTAACCCTCATACTGTCAGGGGAAAATTCCATGTAACGTCTTTCAGTGTGTGTGTGTTCCATGTGGTCTGCTTGGTCTTAAAGAACAAATGGCTCAGGGCTTCACCCTATACACTGAGTTTAGATGATTTTTATTGAAACTGTTTGTTTATTTCCAAGCATCAACGTGTTCCCCCTGTCACCTCTGTTTCCACACACACACACACACACACACACACACACACACACACACACACACACACACACACACACACACACACACACACACACACACACACACAGGAGTTAGTCATTAGTTTCAGTACTCCCCTTAACAAGATATAAAAACCTGACCCCCACCCTGGCCCTCAGATCACTCCAGACTGAGGAAATGACAAGTGAGCTAGAGAATAAAATCCTTTTAATCTGAGCATTATGATTTATATACATTTTCTCACATTTCATATACATTTCCATAATTTTCTATTGATTGTGTAAAGCTCCTTTGTAACAATGATTATTGTCAAAAGCGCTATACAAATAAAATGATAATGAACGAAATGCAGAGGGAAAAAACTCAGCATTCCAATCCCAAGATCCCAAGAGAGAGTTAAATACGAAGATGGATGAGAAAAAAAGTTGTTAACTGGTTAGAGAGTAGAGAGAGGGGCCAAGAAGCACTGGCAGAGAAGAATACACACACACACACACACACACACACACACAGAAATTCCAGTTGGAAATTGGGAGATCCCAGTTCTTATTTTAACCTTTTTTTTTCCAAACGTAATTATAATCTATAAATAATGAACATTTCACTCCCACACACGTGTCACTCGTACAGAGTTGGGGATTTTGCAGCATCATCAGTTGTGTAATGATGCCCTGGAATGCCCCATCAGACTGTGTGTACACGTGTGTGTACAAAACCAGTCACATCCTTTAAACAAACATGTAGACGTCATGACTCCTGAATACAAAGAGTTTACACAGAATTCTGTGACCGTCACAACATGTTTAAGCTCTTTAGAGCAGCGAGTAACAGGAGTGAAGTCGGGCTTAAACGTGCACTTTTTCTTGAATAAAATTTTCTACCTCACGACCAAAAAACATGGTATCGGTGCTAAAAATGTGAATTTTCAGACAGGATCGTATATCCTGAGCTGTTTTTTTGTAAATGTGTATGTGTTTATACTTTTATCAGATAAAAAGAAACACGTTTGCTGAATACAATTTCAGGCCCTTTATGTTTTCGTGTCTGTAACTTGTTTGAATTCAAATCTTTCAGTGATATTAGTTGTCACTCAGATGAAATTAGATTTAGATTTCACATGAAAATAAATTAACCTGAAAAAGTGTATTATTCTAAAATGCTAAATTGGTAAGATATTGCAACATGAATTAGCTTTTAAAGCTTTTACCAAAAACCATCTCTCCTAAAAAAAAAAAACACTGAGGTCATTGTGGAATTATAATGTCATATGTGTTAACAATAATTATTGGGCAGATTACAAAAAAAGCTATTTGAACTGAATAAACTGTTATTTTCTAGGTCTTATGGCCACGTTACATAATGTGTGTCTAATATGGATCACTTAAGCAAAAAACAAATCCTTAATTTTGCATGCAATGCTTAAATTTAAGTAATCATTTGTACAGGTCATATGCTTCTAGAGGTTTACACCAATTTTACTATCAATAGTCATAAAGAAATAAAAGAAAATCATTTTAAATCTCGTATATAAAATCATCTCTCCAAAACGACTGAAGTTACCAACATGAAACTTTTAGAGAATCAAGATTGGTCATTTCCATGTTGCATAAACTCTTTAGCTTCTTTAGCACACACACACACAATTTCTGTATTATATCTATAACATAAATTTTTTTTTAAATCAGCACCAGTAATATGTTTTGACCGTCAACAAAGCGCCTGGTTTACACAGATGTATTTATGATTATGTTTTATAGCTTTATTGTCCAGTTTAAGACATCTATTGGAAAAGTTATTACACATTATTGAAATATAATAAATGACAGTCCTCTGATTAAATCGAATCAAACCCGGACCCTGGAGGTGTGAGGCAACAGTGCCGCTGTCTCAGGTGTTACATCAACCTCCAAACACCAAACCTCTCAAACTGTCTGTCAGTATTATAATAATAATAATAATAATAATAATAACCAACCTGAGTTAGACATTCGTTTATTTTTCACCTTAACAAGACCAGGAGTGACTGCAGGCTGGGAGGACGTCCTCGTCACACACTGAGGTTAAAGCAGCAGCTCCTCCTGAGAACACGGTACTGTACATTCAGTACATCCACATAACCCTGTGTTTAATAAGACTGTTAACCCACGTGGCTCTGAACTGACTGATATAAGAGGAAACTGCAGAGTCTGTTTGATGTGTGGAGGAAAAAAACATCATAGGATTAAAGAAACTCCCGCCCACTGATACCGTTAAACTTAAAGGTTGAGTAGGCGTAGATGGGCTGTCCTGTATTTCACTTTCTCTATCACTCACACACACACACACACACACACACACACACACACACACACACACACACACACACACACACACACACACACACGTCTCCATATAAATAGCTGTAATCACTTCCTCATACCTTTCTCTGACATCAGCTGTTCTAAACACATAATAAACAGAGTGCATGTCTGATGTGCATGAGTGATAAATAACTGTATTCATTAAATCAAAAACAATCACTCATTAATCAATCATACGGAATATTCCAGAACACACTTCTCATTCATTCTCATTGAGGCCCTGAGCAAAGTGTTTCTGCCGCAGGGGGCGCTGTGACCTGTCTGACCCTCAGCTCTGACCCTGCGCTCTCACCCTGCGCTCTGACCCTGCGCCCTGACCCTGCGCTCTCACCCTGCGCCCTGACCCTGCGCTCTCACCCTGCGCCCTGACCCTGCGCTCTCACCCTGCACTCTGACCCTGCACTCTGACCCTGCGCTCTCACCCTGCGCCCTGACCCTGCGCCCTGACCCTGCGCCCTGACCCTGCGCTCTGACCCTGCACTCTCACCCTGCGCCCTGACCCTGCGCCCTGACCCTGCGCCCTGACCCTGCGCCCTGACCCTGCACTAACTGTGCTGTAAGGTGACAAATAACTGAAGCTGAATGTCGGATGTTGTGTGTCCTGTAGAGCAGTGACTCTAATTAACTAATCAGCTACTTAACTAAAGTGTGTGTGTGATAGAGCAGGGAAACACTAAAACCTGCAGGACACGGCGTTCTCCAGGACCAGGCTGAGAAACACTTACAATTAAGAATTATTTAATCGGAGTAGAAACAAAAAGGTTTAAACTTACATGTTTATTTTATTCATTTACAAACTTGATTCAAAATAAAAAGATTCAGCTTTATCCTTTAATCATCTAAATGAAAATCAGTCCGAAAGTCATAAAACGATGAAGGTGTGAAAGAAGCAGGTTCAATAAGAAAGCGTGACTCTCGTCCTCTCTGTGACCTTTTACAGATTTAATGGGAATCTAAAGATCATATGAGAGCAGAGTAACCTGTTCACACTAACACACACTCATGTAGCTGCAGGCTGTTAGCACACACACACACACACACACACACACACACACACACACACACACACACACACACACACAGCTGCAGGCTGTCTTTCAGTCAGATGAGTCAGAGTGTAAGTTCTTGTGTTACGTAATCCAGTTTCTAATTAAATCAATGAGACGTTACTGGTGTAATTTATTGTCCTTATGAGATAAAGCGGCTGTTGTGATTTATAGTGAACTGATTATTTCCGTTACACAAAACCCCCAGACTTATTGTGTGCCTTTTATTTTCCTTATCATTTATCTCATTCATATACATTTACATTCTGTTACAGTGTATAAATGTAGACGCACATCTGGACGTTACAGGCCGGTCCAGCCAAGGGCCAGACGCGCGGGTCAGCACTGAATCTTATTCAGTGACCTTCTGTCCAGGTCTGTCTGTGAGAGTGTTCTTGTGCTCTCAGTCATATTTCTGGATGATTATTCATTTGAGGGAAATTTCCCTTGTCATCCTCTCGTCTGCCAAAGTGTACTGATGTGGTCTGTGTTAGAGTTCAGCGCACACACACACACACACACACACACACACACACACACACACACACACTCTGTTTTAATTACTGTTGAGCTGTTGCTCAGTCGCACTGGGACGTTCTCTCTCTCTCTCTCTGCTTTATTGGAATGAATGTTAAAAAAAACAATCACATTCTTACATTTTTGCCAAAGCATCAGAGGAGGTCGATTACATAAAATTAACAATTATTTAAGGGAGCTCTGATTGAAATCGGTCAATAATCTCTGTATTTCTACACCTTGGTTGTCTCTCAACTGGCCAGTCACACACACACTGATATGATAGTGATGATGTAAAACACACGAGTCGACACACACATCAGCACCCCCGCTCTTACTGAGTGTCTTCACTAGATGTCTATTAGCAACATGCTAATGTTTCTCTAAAGCTAAACCACATGTGGGTGTCTGCCAAAACCAGTTAAGAACCGGAGAGTGAAAATATATCCACAAAAGCAGCAGCTTCAGCGCCGTGGAAAAATATTTGCTTCACTTAAATGATTGGGATGAACAAGCAAATTGCAATATTACACAAAGATAACTCGAGTAAATACAAAATGCAGTTTTAAAACCATTATTTTATTTATTAAGAGAAAAAAAACTGTATAACCTGCTTGGCTCTATGTTAAAAAAGTAATTGCCCCCGTTGCTAAATCATGAGTGAAGTGTGATTTTTGGAAAGCTGAGTTAAATGTCACCGGCCACACCCAGGAGTGATTACTGCCAGACCTGCTGAATCAAGAAATCACTCAAATACAACCTGTCTGACAAAGCGGAGCACGCTGAAAGATCTCAAAAAGCACCGGGATTTGCAGAAATGCAAGAACAGATGAGAAGTAATTGGTGTGTATCGGTCTGCAAAGGGTTACAGAGGCATTTCTAAGGCTTAAGGACTCCAGTGAACACAGAGACATTATATACAAATGGAGAAAACTTGGAACAACAGAGAACCTTCTCAGCCACTGTTGAGCAAAAAGAACTCAAAGGCTCGTCTCACATTTGCCAAAAAAAAAAAATCTAAATCTAAATATTCTGTGGACTGATGAGACAAAAGTTGAACTTTTTGGAAGGTGTGTGTCCTGTTCCATCTGGTGTAAAACGAACACATGATTTTATAAAGAGAACATCAGACCAACAGTCACAACATGGTGGTGGTAGTGTGATGGTCTGGACGACTCACCATAGTTAATGGAACCATGAATTCTGAGCTCTACTAGAAAAAATCCTGAAGGAGAATGTCCGGCCATCAGTTTGATCAATGATGCCAAACACACCAGTGAGACCACCTCTGAATGGCTAAAAAAAAAAAAAATCATAATAAATAAATAAAGTCTGGATTTAAATCAGATTGAATTCTGCAGAGAAGAGCGGGACAGAATTCCTCCACAGCGATGTGAACGACTTTCACATCCAGTTATCACTAATGTCTGACTGCAGTTGTTGGTGCCATGGGTGGAACGACCAGTTATTAGGTTTAGGGGGCAATTACTTTTTCACACACGTTTGTAAAGCTTTTTGCTCCCTTCATAAATGAAATCATCATTAAAAACTGCATTTTGTATTTACTCAGTTTATGTTCATGTAATATTTTAAACTATAATTGAAATAAATTGGGAGGAGGAGAACACTTGTTTTACTGCACTGTAATTCTTGTAAGTCGTCTCTCACTCGCCCACAGACATCTTCACAAACTGCAGACAGTGAAAAGTCCAAAACAATTCAAATAATAATGCAGAGAGAAATAAAAAGTGATAAAGTCCCACTATTGGCTGATTCTGATTTCTGGGATCGGAGCACCTCTGATATACTGTAGATCATGTGACCTCATGTGACCTCAGGTTAGGAGCATATTAATAATGATACTAATTAAAAAAAAAACAACAACAACGAGTTAGTCATAAGTTGTAGTGCTCACCTTATAACAAGAGCAAGTGGACAAAAACAGAGGGAACTGCAGAATAAAATCCTTTTGATGTGTGGAGGAAAAGAAATGAATAAAAAATGCTTTAAGTCATTAGTCAGTAAGAGAACAGAGAGACAGAGAGAGAGAGAGACAGAGAGAGAGAGAGCAGAGAGAGAGAGAGAGAGAGAGAGAGAGCGCGTGTGCACTGACTGGTTTTCCCCAACACGTGTGACACGCCTACTTCTGTTACTCTGTTGCTGTTACTCTGACTTGCTGTCTCTCTCTCACACACACACACACACACATTTCCATAGACATTGCAGTTATGACATGTTCAGAGGATCAGGTGTTTTAAACACACACACACAAACACACACACACACACACACACACGTGTGTAGCGTCTGAAAGTATATAAACTATGACTGTATTCATTAACAAGCACTTCAACCCTGACAGAGGGACATAAACACATGTATAGTGCATCACAGAACACACATCATCATTCAGGTGAGCCCCTGAACCCTGTCTGCTCTGTAGGGGGCGCTGTCTCCTGTCTGACCCGGTGCTCTGACCCCACAGTGGCTCTCGGCTCCGGTCCTGGATGAACCCCTGCTCTGCTCCTCATTAACTAATCGGCTCATTAACTCAATTATTTCTGCCCAAAAGCAGCGTTATAAATGGATTCTACATCAGCAGTTTAACTCCAGCTCGAGTCTGAAGAGGAGAACCCGACACACTCAGGAGGTTCAGCACGTGACCTCACACACACACACACACACACACACACACACATCTGTACAATAAAAGAACTTTAATGACATTTCTGACTTTACAATAAAAAGTCTTTAATGACATTATTATTATAGTTTTACAAAAAATGTGTGTGAATAACGTCCCTCAGGATCTCAGTGCGTGCGTGTGTGTGTGTGTGTGTGTGTGTCCTCATCATGTACACACTCCAGGTCCTCCTCCTCCTGTATCAGTTCACTCAGCACTGCTCCTCTTTGTCTTCTTCTTCTGTTTCTTCTCCTCGTGACTCTGAGGCTGCTGAGCTTTGTTTTTTTTAGCAGGCGGCTGACTCTGACTCTGACTCTCTGACTCGCTCCTCTTCTTTTTATTATTCTTCCTCTTCTTCTTCCCTCCTCCTCCCGGTGTGGGCGTGTCTGTAGCCTGCTTTCCCTCCAGTATCACAGGCTTCTTACGGTTTTTACGTTTCTTGCTCTCAGGAAGGAATCCCTTCTTTTTTTTCTTTGGCTCCTCCCCCTCTTGCTCCGCCTCCTTCGCTTTCTTCACCTTCTCCACCTTCGGTTTCCTGACAGTGACAGAAAAACATGAAACTTAAACATGCAGACTGAATCATAATCATGCACTGTGTGTGTGTATGTGTGTGTGTGTATGTGTGTGTGTGTGTGTGTGTGTGTGTGTTCACTCACTGTACGCCGAAGAGCTTCATGACGCTCCAGTACGTGTCCTCCAGCTTCCCCGACTTCTCCAGACTCCCATCAGCGTTCATGGACCTCAGAACGTTCCGGAGATCCTCCAGCTTCACCTCCAGCTTCTGCTCAGGACAGACAGTGAGACTCTTAAAGACCTGGAGGAACACACTGCTGGTGTGTGTGCGTGTGTGTGTGTGTGTGTGTGTGTATACAACAATACTCCTCTCCTTTCACACACTGTCACAGGAACTCTCCACCAGAGTTAGCGGTGCAGCTGTGATGTCATGTGTCACACTATGCCTAATTATACAGTAGCGCGCACACACAAACACACACACACACAGATTTACAGTGCGTGTCTCAGCTCGAATTAACTCACACTAGCTCACTCACTTTTAAACACACACACACGCATGCGCGGTCACTTCAAACACAAACCCCTGCATCACACTCCAGCACAGGAGGAAGAGGAGGAGTTAAATACTAACACACACACACACACACACACACACACACACACACACACACACACACACACACACACACACACACACACACACACACACACAGATTGTTGTGCAACCTCAGGGGAACTCCAGGTTCCAGAGAAAGCTTATTATCCAGGGAGGGTTAAAGGTCACTACACACTAACACTGAGTAATCAAGTCTATATTCAGCTCATCACGCTGGTGCAGCTCATGTACAGTTTGTACACAATCATCACACACGTGTGCACACGAGCAGTGTATTCATATTCTTCAACAGAATTTCTACCTCTTTAATCAACCTTAAACAGTGCTTTTTTATTTGAACTTTTCTCTTCTCCTCACTGCAGTTCATGCTTCTTGCTTGTTTGTTGTGTGAACTGCCTACTGGAACGATCTAATTTCACTTCAGGATTAATAAAGTACTCGTCTGTCTGTCTGTCTGTCTGCTTGTCTGTGCATCTCTAGTACAGATTTATTGAAACAGATTGTACATGTACTTTATTACAGAGGAACATGAAAGCAGGTCTTTAAATTTCAGTGTAAGCACCAGTGGGGTCAACCAGTTTCCTCAAATGGCTGGAAGTGGAACACAGTCTTCTGAAGGAAATGGTTTGCTAGAACCTCCTGAATCCGTGTCTCCAAGTCCTCCAGATCTCACACCATGTGCGTGTTTCCTGTCGAGCGACACAAAGGACGATGTGTACAGGACAAAGCATCACACACTGGAGGAACTGGAGACACGGAATCAGGAGCTTCAATTCAGGTGGTTTCTCAATTCAACTCTCAATTCAGGTTCTCAGCAAAATCCCAAACCTCTTCCTTCAGAAGGCTGTGTGTTCCATCCCCAGCTGTTTGATGAAACTGGTTGACCCCACCGGTGCCTACGCTGAACATTTACAGATCTGTGTTCATGTTCCTCTGTAATAAAGCACATGTTCAATTTATTCAAGAACTTTGTATTAGAATTATGGACTTTATTACTGATTTATAATGTCTGGTCACTGTCCACCCACACTGTATTCAGGAGTATAATGAGAGGAAATCTGTGTTCAAGTGTGTTAATGATAACGTTATTAAGTGTGTTCATGACTATCTGTGGCTCTGTACCTGATGGTGAACAGTTTTAATGAGGAAGTGAGCGAGCTCCAGAGCCTTCACCGTCTTCTCATGAACCGCTTTGTTCTTACACTCCACATTCTGTAGAGTCTGAGACACAGAGAGAGACAGAATGAGACAGAGACAATGAGTTTGAGACAGGCCTATAAAGCATTATGGTAACTGGGTAAAGTGTGTGTGTGTGTGTGTGTGTGGGTGTGTGTGTGGGTGTGTGTGTGTGTGCATGTGTGTGTGAGAGGGAGATGTGGTCTTCAGATACCTGTGTGAGCTTCTCTGTGGTTTTCTCACACACTTCACTCCACTGGGCGTCGCCCATCAGCTGCTTCACCTCCTTAGACTGTAGAGCTCTGAGCACCAGCACACACGCCTGGCCCTGACACACACACACACACATTTATCTATAATAGTATATTACATACTACTGCTTAACTCCGCCCACTTCTGACCAGTACCCGAGCGTATCTGAATCATCGTTCAGATATAATCATTTATACTGAACTGTTTGAATACAAATCTGTGTGTGTGTGTATTAAAATTACCTGTTGGTGTTCTCTGACTCCACCTGTGATGTTCTCCACTGCTGTATCCACCAGATTTACACATAGAACCTATAAATAGACACACACACACACACACGCACACACACACACTGTGGTTAAACGGCAGCTCGTTATGAAATCTAGAGAAACTCCTGTGAAGTGATTCTGAGAAAATGACTCACTGTTATACAATGTGAGTCACTGAGTTACGTCTGTCTCATTATGTAGACGAGTGTGTCCACACATTCATACACTCAGATAAACTCAAGAATAAGACTGAACTAAAACACACTGATCAACAATCATCTTGTAAATGGCCTTTTTGCACAATATGTATCAGCTGTTATCTGCACAGAGACTCTCTTCTATCTTTGCTGCTACTTAGGAAAATGTTTACCGTTTCTCACCTCATTACCATAGAGTACAGATAGTCCTGGAGTTTTATTCTGGAAGTACGTTTGTGAGTCTGTTTTAATCCTAAATCTGGCCAAGTGCGTCTTTGACACAAAGACACAATGTAAAAGAGACCAGTCCACTTGACTTAGTCTGTCCCCTTTACCACAAAACCGTCTCTGCGTCTGTAAACAGCGAGGTGAATCCCCCGCGTCACTGTGTCTCAGAGCTCTTCTCCACTCTACTGGACTGTGAACTCTGTTGTGTTGAGGATTTTCTGACATTAGGATTATTCACCATCAGGACAGACATTTTCTATCATCACACTCAGGGACTGATTCACTGAAACTGGTGAGGTCGACTCATTTCTCCCACACACACGCACGCACACACTGTTCACATGAGCTACTTCTGTGACTGAACTGAAATCAGGACCGCGGTCTGATCGTATCTGTGTGAAGTTCATAACTCAGATGTTTCGGGACGACCTGCACTGGACTGTCATGTTGTTGTCGTGTTGTCACTCTTGTTGGCACATTTGCACGTGCACTTCATGTTGTCCTTTTTATAGATTACTTAGATTAGTTTTTGTTAATTTATAGTGCTAATCTGTTCTATTGTCTCAGCTAGTCAGCTAATTAGGTGTCTTACTTAGCCTGCTAGTTTCTGTTCATTTATGTCGTGTCTTAGGTGTCATAGTTAGATAAACAAAAACTAAACTAGCTATGTTGTAAATTTATGTTATATTATACTGCTGTGTATTATGTTGTATGTATGTAGCTTCTTGGTCCTGGAGGAACATTGTTTCATTTCACTGTGTACTGAAGTGTATCTGGTGGAAGTGACACTGAAAGACTTGACCAGACTGATGTACTCACGGGGAACCTGTTGAACAGTTCAGTAAACATGTCTCCAGTCAGGGGACTTTTCCGTCTCGTCATGAAGGAGCTGAGAGCGTCTCTGAAATACGACGTCACTCTGTCCACCTCCACTTTACCCATCAGCCTCTTCTGTACACACACACACACACACACACACACACACACACACACACACACACACACACACAATCAGTGCTACAATCTGATCACAACCATTCCAATGTGTGTGTGTGTGTATTCATACCTCAGCTGTGTCTGTGGCGTCTGTGTCCTTCATCACACCTCTTAAGACTTTAACCAGGTAAAGAGCAGCACTGCAACACACACACACAGACACACAATGAGTTAATATGTTCTAACACACACAGACGTCTGCGCGGTTGATCAGCGTCTCACCTGAAGTAATACAGAGCCACTGACGAGTCTGACAGCTTCTGTGCTCGACCAATCAGACGCTCCAGCATCTCATGAAGCTCCGCCTCCCGACCCTCCACCTCTCTGCAGTAGTGTTTCCCCCGACACAGCTGGTTCCTTTCTCACACACACACACACAGTGGACTTTAGTGAATTACTACGGAAATGCTAATGAACCTCACACACACACACTCTCTCTCGCTCTCTGACCTGAAGATGTGCGCGGCTCTGCGCAGGAAGTCCTGCTCGTGCTGGCCGCTCTCTGCGCTCATGCAGTTCTCTATGAGACTGAGCAGCGGCTCCACCAGCCCCAACACCAACACACTGCTGCCCTGCTTACACAGGAACACGTCCAGCAGGTCCAGCACCTGCTCACACACACACACACTCAGTGTTAACTAGGTGATAAACACTAACACCGTCCCTGAGCGGCGCCCCCTGCAGGACACTCACTTTAATCTTGAAGTCCCGGACGAGGGTCTTCTCCTTGCGCAGACGCTCCTTCTCGTCCTTCTTGGCCTGCAGCTTCTTCTTCTGCTCTCCGAACAGAGCCGACAGGTTCTCATCCAGCTTCATCATGGCCTCGTCGTCCAGCTCCTCGTCCTCGCTGCTGCCGTCGTCCTCGATGGCCTGAAGACACAACACGCCGCGTTACACCGAGCTACAACGTGCTGAGATAAACAACTACACAGAGTTCCTAGAAAGTCTTCAGAGTTAACGAGGTCAGACCTGTGAGTCATCACACACACACACACACACACACACACAAATCAGTCATGACTCACTGAAAAGGACTCCACGATTTACTCATCTCTCACACACACACACACACACACACTCCAGGATCAGCTCATCACACCACATCTGATTTATGAATCCATTCATCTGATTCAGTGAAAGAGGTTAATAATGAACTGAAGGTTGAGATGATGAAGTGATGGCGTGTACCAGAGCGTTCTGCCCCTGCAACACCTTCATCAGCTCCAGACGGAAATTCTGATCCACTTCCTCCTCCTCCTCCATCTCTTCTTCATCATCATCATCTTCATCGTTGCCTGAGGAGTCAGATTCCTCTTCATCCTAAAATTATAAAGTTATACACTGTGTAAGATCTGAAACATTCTCACCTTTGAACTTATATTCTTGTGTGAGAGAAACTTACCTCTGCTTCCTGTTCCTCATCCTCCTCCTCCGTTTTCTTCTTCTTCTTCTCTGTGTCCTTGTCGTCGCTCACCAACACCCCGCTCTCCTCTGCGTCCTTACTCGGGTCCAGAACCTAACACACCATCACAGCCCGGTTCAAAACCACACACTCAGAATGAGAAAGTGAGTGTGTGTGTGTGTGTGTGTGTGCGCGCGTGTCTTACATTCAGTATAGCGGTGAGCGCGGGCTGTGTGATATAAGGACACACTCGGCTGAAGGCAGTCTTACACACACTGCGGATGAGGCGGCTGGGTTGAGCGAGCAGAGACAGCAGGATGTCCACCACCACCTCCACCCAGTGAGGCTCCGCCCCCTCACCATCTGAAACACACAATAATTAATACAGTGGAACCTTGGATTACGAGCATAATTCATTCCGGATCGTATGGGCTCGTATTCCAAAATACTCGTAAATCAAATCAGATTTACCCATAAGACACAATGAAAACTCTAATTATTCGTTCCACAGCCCAAAAAAATAAATACATAAAAATAATTAATACAATCTATAAAGTGAAAATAAAACAGATTAACCTGCACTTTACCTTTAAAAAAAAGTAAAAATAAATCACGACAGATAAGTGTTTCAGTTTGTGTGTGCAGGCGCCGTGTGCACTAAGACCCAGGGGAGTAGGGGAGACGATTACCCACAATTCCGCAGCGCAAGAGTGACGCTCTGTGTCAAAATACGAGTCGCATGCGTGATACATGATACTCGGCACTGGTAAACCAACACTTGCTCGTTTTTTAAATCAACGTTTATTAAAAATCTTTGCTCGTCTTGGGGAACACTCGCAAACCACATTACTCACAATCCAAGGTTCCACTGTATTCATAATCTCTTATACATGTCAATACACTTACACTGAGCATGTGCAGAGTGACACTCTGCTAATGAATACCCATAATGCACGGCAACAGGAGTGTGTTAGAGGAAAACCCAAAGTGAAACACTGCTCTGTAATAATACAGGACAGGAACTGAGGGGGGTCAGTATAACTGGGAGGAGCCATAATACAGGAGTACTGGAAAGGGGCGGGACCCATCTCACCTGCCTCACTCTTCTTCGGCGTCTTCTTCTTCTTGTTTTTTTTGGCCTGTGCCTGCTCCATACAGCTCCTCAGATCATTCAGCAACTCCACACTGTCATCTGGAGCCTACACACACACACACACACACACACACATACTTATTATATATCACACTGCAGAAGATTAAACACAGTGTTTATGAACAGAGATTATGCGGCCTCATAACTCCATTACACACACACACACAGCCCTCAGAGGTACAGTTGAACACTCTCAATAATAAGGTTAACCTTTTCTTTTTCTCTGTGTGTGTGTGTGTTACTGAACTGACCTTGAACATCTGGATGCCGATGATGAGGAAAAGGTGCTGGAAGGCCGAGTGTTCAGGAGCTGGAGACTTCTTCATCTTCTTACTGAGAGACTCGACCGACTGCAGCATGCTGCTCTCACACACGCACACACACACGGTACATGTTTAAATAGGACAGTGTATCACAATGTTAATGTTATCATTAACCACAGTACACTCATTACATTACTGGACTTTTGTTCCATTATTTATGAGCCCCTGCAGATGGGGCAGTGTGTGTGTTTGTGTGAACGAACAAAAAAAAAAAAATTAAATAACCATGTAACTTTGTTCCAAAATTTATGGGAGTATTGTTTACACACTAAACCGTGTGTGTGTGTGTGTGTGTGTGTGTGTGTGTGTGTGTTTGTACCTGTCCCAGGCCTGTGTGTGTTCAGTGCTGAGTGTGTGTACACTCCGGACGTGTTTGGTGTGTTTGAGCAGCATGTCAGCAAACTGAACCAGACCGTGCACCCACATGGACCCGTCGGCCATCACACCCAACACACTCCTCCTGCTCGCCGCTTCACTCTGCTCACTCTCACCCAGCACCGGCAACACACTCAGAGAGTGTAACACACTGCGAGAGAGAGAGAGAGAGAGAGAGAGAGAGAGCATTAACAATAAGAACAATACTACAGCACTGAGCACTGCAGGTGTGATACAGCAGCTCCCCCTGGTGGTGATAGTGTATAAGCTCCACAGCTCCTCTCTGCTCTAACTGACTGTGTGTAATCATGTGTTAGACACTCGGAGCTGCAGCGTCACGTCCAACATCTGTACTTAAAACCTCAAACATCACACACACACACACATCTGCAGTGTGTACCTGAAGAAGGTGGAGCTGGTGATGTTGCGTGTGTTCTGGTCCAGAGCAGGAGACACTTTGTTCTGAGTCTCCGAGATTAAAGATGTGGACTTCACTGTGTCGAAGAACGCATGGAAGAAGATAAACCTACACAGACACACACACATATATATATATATAATGAGAAGGGCAGGTAGGTCACTTATAAATAATGATAAGTGTGTGTGTGTGTGTGTTTGTGTGTGTGTAAGATCAGTACCTGGTGATCTCCATCACGAGCTCCTCGTCTTTTTTAATCTGATGGTTCTCCACAATGCAGGCCAGGCGGGGGACGATCCACTTCCTCAGACGCGACACACACTCCTCAGTCCTGACAGAGCAAACACACACAGCTGAGAACTATACACACAGTCATACAGCACACACACAATGGAATCTGGGTACAAAGTGTCATGTCACAGTTCTGATCTGACCAATCACAGAGCAGCATTTTACGTAACCCGTGATACTCGCTGTAACGTCACTGAGGGGCGGGGTCATGGGCGGAGTCACGAATAACATTTAGTGTGTCAATGTCACTGAGGAGTGCGATCATTATTAATAGTAATAAGTGATAATCTAGCTATGGTGGAGTAATGGGCGGAGTCATTAACAGTAATGAGTGATTATCTAGTTGAGGGGTGGGGCTGTAGGCGGAGTCATTAGCAATAGTCTCACTGAGGGGTGGGGTCATTATGAACAGAGTCATTAATATTAATAGTGGTGATCTCACTGAGGGGCGGGTTCGTGGGCGGCGTCCTGGCCGCGTCTCTGCTTGCGTGTGGTGAACTCGAGCAGCTCGGAGACGCGCGGCTGACAGAACTGCTCTCTGAGCCAGCGTGTGTAGGACTTGAGAGCGGCGAGCTCCGCGTGCTCCAGAACCTTCCAGAAGGAGGGGACGACGGGAGCGCCGCGCTGCGCGAGCCGAGTGAACATCTGCAGCACCAACAGCTGCTTCTCCACATCACTGCAGCTGCGCAGGAACACACTCACACACTCGTCCATCTCCGGGGAGAACTTAAAGCGCTCGGGCAGCTGAGAGAGAGAGAGAGACAGGGGGCGGAGTTACAGATTCATGTGTTACAATACACACACACACACACTCGGGTTATGGTGTGTGCAGAACTGACCTGTGCGGTCATGACGTGTTCTCCATAACGCTTCATCACCTCACCACTCAGAACATACTGCAGCTGAGACACAGACAGCAACGGCAAGGCCACGCCCATCAGCCTGAACGCCAGGTAACTGAGAGAGAGAGACAGAGAGAGAGATCATTTATTTATAGAAGAAGAGTAGAGAGACAGGAGGTTGTGTGTTTGCACACATCGGGGTGTGTCCACCTCAGCCACATGTTCAGATCAAAGTTGTTTTCCTGTAGAAGGATCAGAGGCTGAGTTAGGGGTAATAATACCTGCGCTGGCAACCCACTCTGATCCCTCACACGCACTTCATCACTTCCATAACACTATTTTATTTGTTTATCTGCACATGTCATGTACATCCTTTACTCTGGTCTATAAGGGTTCTGTACTGGTCCCAGAACAGTTACTGGTTGGAGATAATTATTCACTATGAACCAGCAGACACAGGTGACTGGTGTAACTGGTGTAACTGGTAAATGACTGTATTTCCCCAGACCTGAGATGAGAATGTGTTTTCACAGACGCTCTCCTGTAGGGGGCGGTACTCACTGGCTGGGCCCGGGCGGGGCCGATATCAGTCCACCGATCACCACGCTGTCCCAGAAGAAGGTGAAGCTGTCCTCACGCAGGGACATGTGCAGCAGATCAGACGCTACCGCTGGCAACACACACTCCTTCTTCACCGAGCGCGCTGCTGCCTTCACCACCTCTACTAACCTACACACACACACACACACACACACACACATACAGAGGTACAAGACTTAACAAGACCGTGTGTGTGTGTGTGTGTGTGTACCTGGGCAGTGTGTGTGTTGATGATGGAGGTGTGTGTGTGTGTGTGTGTGTGTGTGTGTGTTGATGATGGAGGTGTGTGTGTGTGTGTGTGTGTGTGTGTGTTGATGATGGAGGTGTGTGTGTGTGTGTACCTGGGCAGTGTGTGTGTGTTGATGATGGAGGTGTGTGTGTGTGTGTGTGTGTGTGTGTGTGTGTGTGTACCTGGGCAGTGTGTGTGTGTTGATGATGGATTTGGTCCCCAGTAGTTTGTCGAGTTGTACAGAGCTGAGTGTGGATGAGAATCTGCGCATGACCAGCAGGAGGAGCTCTAACTGCTCAGGACTGCTGAGAGCCGACCTCAGATCCTCCTGTAGAGCGCTGAACAACACCTGCTCAAACATCTGCTCCGACACCTGCACACACACACACACACACACACACTAATAAATTACAGCTCACACACACAGACAGTATAGTGGTGCGGCAGGTGGTACACACCTCATTGAGGATGTCTCCGATGGTCTTGGTGGGTAAATCCCTCAGGTGTTCTCTGTACTGAGAGAGAGACTGCAGCAGCTTCACACACTCCAACAGCACGTCCGCCTCCTGACACACACACACACACACACACACACACACACACAATCAGTACACTATAAATAAGAGCAGTATTATCATCAAACTGAAACTGAATCTAAAACAAATCCCTAACATGATAAATACTATTCAGCACAAAAGTAATGGCACCCTATGAACAGGTGGTGTTTATGGAGTTCTGGGGGCATAGCTAAAATAAAATAAATTAGCTGTGTTTACTTCAGAAAACATTTGCATTTCTATTTTATGTCAGATTGGTAATCAGTAAAAGACTGATGAAGGAGGTCTGGTGTGTGTGTGTGTGTACCTTGTGCAGACGTGTGGACTGAGACAGAGCCAGAACTCCAAAGAAGTTCCCGAAGGCTGCATGTTTAATCTGCTTCTGTAAGGAGAGTGAGAGTCAGAATGAGAGGAGATCAGTCTGCAGGGGGGGGGGGATCAGACCGCGCGGGGGGGATCAGACCGCGAGGAGGGGATCAGACTAAGGATCAGACTGAGTTCCAGTTGTATAATCCTCACTGGCTGTGTTCCCTTCTGCGGTGCACTTCACAGGGTGTTCCCTAATCTCTGTACAGGAAATGCTCGTGAAGGAAGCATCCCTGGACTGAACACCCTGAGACGTTGCCGGTGCAGACGTCACTTCCTCTCTGCGTTACCATGGTAACAGTCACCTCAGATACCTGCCGCTGCCGCTGTGGGTATTTCACACTACGGACATTAAATATTGGAAAACAATAACTGATAACGTTATAAAACATTTACTACTGAAACGTGTATAACTTGTAAATTAAATCAGATCATTTATTTACAAGATGTAAGAAGATTTATTTCTATTTTTTACAGATTATATAAAAAGTCTATATAATAAGGTCATCCTCAATAATAATGATGATGAATAAATCTTTTTTCTTCACACTGAAGCCAGACGCACTGACTGATAGGAAATGTGTGAAGACCTGGTGTTCAGTTGTTCCCCACACCGTTACAGTTTCCTCTGGACTGAGCAGTTTAGACTGACACTTATTAGTTACACTTCTCAGGGTACTTCAGGGCGATCGGGACACAGCCAGTGATACAGTGATGATCTCTGACAGACTGATCCCATAATGCACTGCTCAGAGCTCCAGAGTGACCATTACAGAGGAAGACAAGCTGTTACACGCTGTGTGTGTGTGTGTGTGTGTGTGTGTGTGTGTGTGTGTGTGTGTGTGTGTGTGTGTGTGTGTGTGTGTGTGTGTGTCTCACCTTGCTGGCCGCCTTCAGGTTGTGTTTCTCTCTGATCTGGTCCAACATGCTCCTGAGTGTGATTTCTTCAAACACACTCAACACCTGTAAACACACACACACACACACACACACACACACACACAGTTTACACAAATGCACTTGTTTTAACATGTTACAGTTTCCACACGGAGTGTGTACTTCAGTGCAGTTTCAGGACGATCTGCTGCACTCTGTGTGTGTGTGTGTGTGTGTGTGTATACCTGTGCGAGTGCTAGGCTGTAGCCGGAGCGAGCCTCCTCTCGAGCGTGACACAGTCCATCTACCAGTCTCTTCAGGGTGTACTTCAGCACATCAGACTACAACACACACACACACACACACAACATGTATCCACAATAGAATCAACAAACACAAATGAACACGTGTCAAACATTCTGAAAGCTTCACTCATCTTCCAATAAACCAAGTTCTCTTATTATTCCCTTAAATGTCTGGGTGAAGCCTAAGCTCAGACATATTTTCCCAAAAGATACGAGAATACACACAAGAAAAGAAAAGGTGATCAGTCGTCTCAATGTCAGCTTTACAGTATATTCAGGAATCTTACTCTAAATTAAAGCGGTGGATATTTAAAGTGAGTTTCCTTTGCTTTAGGAGCCGCTGGAAAGCCAATATATTGTGTTTGTAATATTTTAACAGTGGGTTTTTAGGATATTATTATAGAACTAAAACAAGAGTGGATGATTTTGTTGTTGAAGTGTTGCTTTGAGGTTGTTACCATTAAAGAGAAGTGACGGGAGATCACATGATCATCTGAGATGTTGATGAAGCTGTTCTGTTTATGAAACTTTTTGTAACAGATTTTAAACTGCTGATGCAGAACAGAAACCAGTGAATGATGATAATCTCCCGTCCTCATTCATTAACTGATGAACTGACCAAACACATATTTCAAGATTTATATCTAAACAGAATGAATCTATTGTTCCATACGGGGGTTTGGTGAAGTTATGACTGTATAATAATGTCCAATATAACAAAACCTGTTGGTGAAATTTAACTGTTAAAATCACATCTTAATACAGTAGGAAATCAATTCCACACAACTTTTTGAATAAATCTCTAGGAGCGGAAGACCAAAAGTGATTTGAAACTGTAGAAAATGTTTGAGCCATTTAATTTCGTTTTAAAAAGTCTTTTATATGAGAAAAGTCAAAGGGTTGCAATTAGGGATGCACCGATACCACTTTTTTGGAAAACGAGTACGAGTACTTGCATTTCAGTACTCGCCGATACCGATACCAAGTACTTAATAAAAACATGATTTAAATTTACAGGTATCAGCTTTGGTCATATAATTTAACAAAAAAACAAAAAGACAAGGGACTAGTTTGGAATTAAGAACATTTATTTAAAATGAAAAGCATGTTGTATGCAACATATTACAGAATAAATCATTATATTTTCTCACGTCTTGCAAGAGTTTGGTTTAGAAGCGTGGGTAAACTCTTTGCACTCGTTGTCGTGTTGGGATTTTAGGTGCTTGATTAAATTACTTGTGTTAAATGCGCTACTTTTTGAGCCTCTGGACAATTTCGCTGTGCACAATTTGCAGTCCGCCTTTGTTTTGTCGTCTTCATTCACTTTGAAATAATACCACACGGCTGACATGTCTCGTTTCGCCTCGCCTTCTCCCCGCTCTGAGCTGCAGCCGGGGCCTGGGGGCGGGCCCTCGGTCAACGCCCTAACCCTTACACGCCGCTCAAACATAGACATTTCTCAGACCGTGTAATCGGTCCCTGGTATCAGGGGACTTTTAACGAGTACGAGTACTTTAGAAAATGTGGTATCGAGGCCGATACCAGATACCTGTATCGGTGCTTCCCTAGTTGTCATCCACCATGTTCATAATCTTGTACCACTTGTTACCAGCTTTCCTAATTAATGTGGTAAAGTTGAAATTGATCTGGTCGATGGTCTTAACGGCTCTATTAGAAATAGAAAAGCAAGCTGCAGAATAAATGCACTTAGACAGACTTTCCATTTTAGTTAAATAAATCTAAAAATGGATAAATCTCTCTGCATCTTTACCTCAGGTCTATTTTTGCACTCATTCCATCTGTCCCAGACATTTTGTTTTTCCACCCTGATCTTATCTTTAGAATCGTGTACGCCTAAATATTTAAAATTTAATTTAAAACTGCAAATAATGTTCGAATTAAGATGTCAGTGAGCTAACTGACTAATCACAATTTCCTGTCCAAACACATTAAATTTTTACATTTTTGAGTTGTTAATAAGGAGGGCTGAGGTGAGAGAGCAGTGTGTGTAACTCCTCTTTTAATATCAGATCTGATGAAGTACCTGCTGGTACGGCAACTGGGCTTTTAGTGTTGGTGTAAAATAACTGAATAACCTTAGAAAAAATTAAATATTCAATATTTCAATAGCATATTAAACGCTTTATAGAAATCTAAAAAATAAAATAACCCTTTCATCCACAACTTACTGATCATACTCCAGCCAAAGTCCAAAACCAGATGAATATTATTTTGTATAGATCGGCCTCGAATGATTCAGGTTGAGTCTCTACAATCATTTTTGATTAACCTGATTTTAAATTAGTATTATTATACTGTATATATATGAGTCAGTAATTTATAGTCACTGTTTAGCAGAGTCACAAGTTGTTCAATAAATCTAACGTCTTTTCCTGGTTTGAGAATGAGTGTGATTAACACTGGTCTCAATGAATTAGGCTATTAAAACTGGATTTCTAATCACTTCCTGAAAAGCTGCAAACGGAAATTCTCTTAACAGAAAAGTTAGAAGTAATACCGCTGGGTTCAGGTGTTCATCTGTTGACAAACACAGAACAGCAGAATAAAGCTCTTCAATGTTAATTCTTCTATGTTAAAACATATGAGTGTGACCTGTTGTGTTACAAAACACAATAAAGCGTAATGCTTCGTGTTGACCGCTAGCTGCTGCGGACTTTACAAAGTGCACCAAAGTAGTCTACCAACTTATAATAATTACTGAAAGGTATGTAGTATTGTAAGAGCAGGTCTGATCTCTAATCTCACCAAGTTTCATTGTTGTTGGACGAGTTGAAATTTTGATGAAGTATTTGAACGGGTGGCATTTGCAAGCTTTAGAGTTAGTCATAACTTTTTTTTTTGGAGATATTGTTATAAATTTGGTAGCAATTTGTTTTTGTTGCCAATCTTTTTTTTTAAATAATTTGTGATTTGGACAAGTTTTTTGTTGGTAACTTGTTCACTATATGAGGGATAGAGTCGCTCGTTCTTCTGAAGAGGTCATTAGGATCTAATATTGAAGAGGAAGATGATTATAAATCGTGATTAACGTTAGTGATTTATAGATCTATGAGTTGTGAACACTCCATCAGTGATTCAGGTTCTGACAGAGTTCCTTACTCAGGAACACACACACACTCAGGTTCTGAGATTCTGAGTTCCTTACTCAGAGGTGTTCTCTCCTTCTTCCTCCACATAGTTCTTGATCTAATATACATACCGCCTTGACACTGACACTGACACACACTTTATGTGATGATGGATCTACAGTCCAGTGTTCCTAATCACAGTGCGCATGCTCAGTGTGCACGTGCTGTGTTTATTATAGTGTAAGTGTAATAAACACTGGTGTTAGGAGAGTGAAGTTCCCCCCTGTGATTACACACTGTGTGTATAGAACTGTAGATATGTTATGTAATATTATATTAGATGTTATATACTGTATATATATATATATTATAATGTTATACTGTCCGTGTTGTACCTCCTGGCTGTGCCGCACGTGCTCTATGAGTCCCTCCACAGCCCTCAGGCGGGTCTCGCGCTCCGGTTTGGCGATGTCCCAGAAGTAGTCCAGGAAGTCCCGGTTCTGTTTCAGCACTCCTCTACTGTCCGTCACTTTGGGACGAACCGGTTCCGTCTCAGTCTCCATCCTCACCTCCCCCATGTCTCCGCTCTGCATCAGAACTGTGCACGCGCACACGTGTGTACCGGAGTAAAACTCAGCGCTTCCGGTGTCACACTTCCGGTGAACGCGCCGCTTTTCAAAATAAAAGATCTAATAAAAGCCTCTGTCATCTCATGTAAAACATAAAAATAACAATAAAATATAAAATAATAATACTACATTATAATGTTATATATATTAAATCGTATCATACCATCTTTTATTTTCATTGACATCTATTTAATTTCAACTAATGTCGTAAACACAATTCCTTCATTAGAATCTGTTAATACGGTTACATACCAAGTAACATTTTGCTCAACAGAAATTAATAACTAAATAAACTGAAAGTGTCCTATTTTCCTCTATTTTCCTTCTCAAGTATCTCTATATGAGCTGTTTGTGAGTGTAAGATATGTGTATAAGTTGTATATAACGTATATATTATTATAAATAGATCAGTTAATATAATTGACACTCAGGTGGTTTACAGTAAGTTCAGTAATAATAATAATAATCAGAGTGTATCTGTCAGTTATTACACACTCATCTGTCTGATTCTGTGATCTTTGCTGTAATTGGTGCTGTGACACCTGATCTTATACCTCGGCCTCTAGTGTGTGTGTGTGTGTGTGTGTGTGTGTGTGTGCGGACTGGGAGAACTCACCTTCAGTGAACTGAGTATGAAACACTATCTAGTGTTCTGTGCGCTAGTGACAGAAAGGCAGGATAAACATGGACATCACACACTTGCAGTTAAGAGTTGGGACTAACCCGTTTCCCCTGAGGTGTGTGTAGACTGGGTATATTTTATTCTCAATGATGTGACACAGAACAGAAGAATGAGATATTCCTGTGAAACTTTACAGTACAGTGTATATTCACAGTGTAAGTGTATGTTGCCCAAGTACTGAAGAAACAGATACGTCTTAAGTCGTCGTTTAAAGATTGACATCTAGAGGAAGTTTATTCCACCTCCTAGGTACCAGAACAGAAGAGAGCCTAGATGTACATCTTCCTCGATCCCTGAGAGATGGTGGGACGAGATGCGAGCAGTGCTGGAGGATCAGAGGGAGCGCGGTGCGGTGCGGTGCGTGGTGTGATTCGAGCAGAGAGGTCAGTGGGTGCTGGGACGTTTTCAGCTTTGCAGGCGAGTATCAGGGTTTGGAATTTGACACAACAGCTACAGGGAGCCAGTGCACAGAGCGGAGGAGTGGGGGGCCAAGAGCAAAACAAGACGTGCTGCTGCATTCTGGATCAGCTGCAGAGGACGACATTCAGCAAGCATAAAATAAATAAATAAATAAATAGACAGTATTGTGCCCAAGTAAACAAAATAATCGCCAAAACAAGTCTTACTAATCAAACTGACAGGAACAGATTTGATGGTGATCAAATAAATACACTGCATTACTACTGAGTCCGAGTCAGCCAGTCAGTCAGTGTGCCCTTACAAAAAATAACTGCAGTTTCTGGGGGGAAACTGCGGTTTTACTGCAGTTTTTGTGAAGTACAGTGCAGCTGTATTGAAATATGATTCTGTAACGTTGTCCATTGTAAAAATAATAATAATAATCATAATAACTTCAGCTCCTGCAGCTTCTGGGATAAAAACTGCAGTTATACTGCAGTTTTGTAAAGTACAATGAAATGCTATTTATTCAGTACTATTTCAGTTAAATGCAGTTGGAATGTAGTTGTATTAAAATATTATTCTGTAACTTTGTAGTTATTGAACAGTTAATCCTGCACTGAATCCTGCAGTCCTTTACTAGGTTATTCTATTATTATTATTATTATTATTATTATTATTATTATTATTATTGTGTTTGTAGTTTGGTTCAAGAAATATAGGATCCTACTAAATTCATTCAGTGAAGTGATGTGTGTCTCAATTGTAGTTTGTGATTCTGACTTCTGAATGCCACAGTCATCTTATTTTCAGGCAAACAGAAAGCAGTTGGGATCAAATAGCGTGTGTGCAAGTAAAACAATAACGTCTTCCTCTTATACTCTTCCACTGTAAAACTGAGACGAGCTTAAATATGCACCACTGTACGATTTGTCCTCACCAGCCAATAAGACTACAAGATCACATCTAATCCTCAGACAGAGTTTGAACTATAGAGCGCGCGATGCAGTCCGGTAGCGCGCGCATGCGCGGTACGGTTCTCGTTCATTTAGAGATGCGCGCGCTGACCGAAACGACAGCTCATAAACGCCGAGACAGAGACACTAACGGTTTGTGTATGTCGTTATTGAGAAACTCAGACAGGATGGAGTACTATAACTCTCTTATAGACTTTATTACTGATAAAACGGTACACATTCGCGACATATCAGAATTAAATCATGATGACAATTTCAAAGTTCAGCCAAGAAAACTTGCCGAGTTGGAAGAATCTAGAAAGGGGGCGTGTCGTCTTGTGGAGGAGGAACACAGCCGAACCTGAGCGATGGACCCGTCACATCATTCAGTTAAGTGGTGAGTGGGACCTTAAGTCACTTTTATTATTTTACAATATATAAAGTGATTTAACTAGTTATTGTATTCTATCGCTATGCGGTGTTAACGGCATTGTCCTAAATGTGTGCGTGTTTTCTAATGTTAACCGCTATACTGTTAGCATGCTAGCTAGGTTAACCTGAGGTAGCCCACTGCTAGCATTGGATTCAGATGTAAATGTATAGCTCAGTTTAACTATAGACCATATAAGTGCAAGTTGATTTCTTAATGTGTAACACTACACAATGTGAGTAAAAATGATTCGGCTGTAAACGTCCTGTGTTTGTTTCTGTAGTCGTCCATCAGCTCTTACACGAGAGAGAGGATCGAGAGGAGGACTGTGTTCCTCTCCAGTGTTCCTCTTATCACCTCAGAGCAGACTCTGGGAAAGGGGAAGAGGGAGAAGGCCAAGAGGTCAGCATTAGACCCTGGGAGACTTCACTCCTGGTAGGAAACATAGTTTTTATCATCCCTTTATTTTCCTTTACTAAAAACAAATTGTAAGTTTGTGACCTTTTTCTTAATCATTCAGATTTGACTGGGTGCGTAATAAGATTTTTTTGGGGGGTGTGGGGTTCTCAGAACACATTTATATTTTTGCTTAGTCAGTCTTAAACTTGTTTGTCTTCATGTTTCAGAAAGACGTCAAGAGGTGGACATCACTCTGTGGAACAAAGGTACCTGATAAAATATTACAGGATTATCTAAAATCTCACACAGTCTACCAATGGTCCACTTTCTTTTTATGAATCCAATGGTGCTCATTCGGACAACAAAACACTTCTCTGAGGTTTCTTCTTGATAAGCATTTGCTTTATTTGTTGTCTTTTGTTAAAAGAATCTGCAAAGCCTCAAACTCTGCACATGGCACTAAGGGGACCCTCCCAGCCCAAAAAACAGCAGCTGTTAGAGGTGAGTAAATTGAGTTAATATTTTAATAATATTTGGTCATTCCACATATAATAAACCAGAGTGATTATAAGTCTGAATCTCTAAACAATGCCAGAGTCATCACATTCACATTACATTCTGAAATCTTAATTAATTAACAGGGTTGCTATCAAAAACAGCAAACTCGAGCCATTATTTAGCAATAGTTTAGGACATAATGACAGAAATAGATCGTTTCTCAGTAAAACATGTAATGTTGAGTATATATGGAATGATTTCATTTTAATTATTCAAATGTGTTTTTTTACACACCTCGTAATGAATATTTGTCTTGCTGTTTGCTTTTCAAGAACGCCTTTAAAGTGAAGGAAGGGAAGGTGAAACGGTTTATTCAAACAAAGTTGAAGAATGAAGGGGCGTCAAACCTCTCCAGGCTTCCAGCTGCACACCTCAAGCCTTGTAATATATTCACATACTTGACCAGTCATACACTGATTGACAGCAGTGTCTCCTAGCAGCAGCACTGTTGAACAGTAATATTGCTAAGTGTTAAAGTGCTTTCATGGTCTGATTTTGGTTGTTTTTAATGTTTTAAGTGCGTGGCTTTATTGATTTTTATATAATAAAATGAATTGCAATAATTTTGTTGTAAGGTAGTTGTATTACACTACATCACACATTTAGATTATAGAAATACTGTAAGTAATTTTTCAGCTTTATTCAAATTGCATATACCCGGACATTTTATTTGCAGTACAACTAATATTTTAACTGCAGTAGCTGTTTAATATTAACTGTAGTATCGCAGTATTACTGCATTACATTGCAGGATTATTGCAGTATTACTGCAGTATTATCGCATTATTACTGCATTATATTGCAGGATTATTGCAGTATTACTGCAGTAGTTATTGCAGTATTACTGCAGTATTAAGAAAAAATGCAGTAAATTCGTGTCCAAATTACTGCGTTTCCTGCATATGTATTGCATATGTAGAAAACTGCAGTTTTGACACTTGAAAACTGCAGTTATCTTTTGTAAGGGTGTTATAATAAGAGTGACACACCTGGACACCTCTGTGTATGTGTGTGTGTGTGTGTGTGCGTGTTGTACACTCACTGTACACATCGTCCGTGCTCCCGGTGCCGGTGCCAGTCCCGGTTCGGTCTATCCTGATGAACAGTCTGGTGTGAGAGTAGAGCTTCCGGCGGCGCGAGTCGCCCTGCAGGTGAGTGTAGCTGCGCCGGTCAAAGCCGCCACGAGCACAGCGACCAGCCGCTCGCGCTCCATGTCACCGTCATCACTGTGAGGGCGCACCGGGGAGCGCGTGGACGGACACAAACACACACACTGGGTGTTGCATAAACTTTCAGGGGAAACTCAGATGCCAACACAGGGGATGTTACATACCAAGTCACAGTGAACACATTCACAGCGAATAACACGCACTTCTCATCACAGCGTTTATTACTATACAATAATGTAGACGAGAAACAGAATAATGAAGGAGGCAGTGGAGAGGAGAGATTGAGTATGAATGATTCAGCAAGGAAGAGTATAAAACAGAGATTTAATGAATCATATAAAATAAAACAAAATTCAGTATGAAAGATTTATTCTAAAATACTCTCTATGAAATGACAAACAATGCAGGATGAAATAATAAAAAAACACTATTAATTTAAAAGATTTAACCTAGAGTCAGGATGAAAAGAAAATGTGTCATTTTAAAAATGATTTAGTGTGTCATTTCACTGATTCATTATAAAAGATTTGGTATGATTCAGCAAGAATAATTCAGAATGAAATAGTAGAAAGACTTACTATTAAGTATTCGGAATCAAAATAAGAAATGAATCATTCTAAGAGAATCATTCTAAAATATTTACTATGAAAAAAGATTTGGTATAAACACTACTGGGTGAACTTAAAATGATTCATCATAAACGATTCAGTATGAAATAAAAAAACATTCTAAAAGCTTTAGTATAAAATGACAAAAGTTCAATATAAAAGGACTGAAATGGAAAAAAACATTTATTATAAAAGAATCATTATAAAAGATGGAAAAAAGATTCAGAGTAAAAAGAAAATGATTCATTATAAAAGAGTTGATATAAAATTAGTATTAGTTGTAATTCAGCATGAACAGTTCAGAATGAAATAATTAATTTATTATAAAACATTCAGGATAAAATAAAAGATTCAGTATGAAATGGGTTTGTTTGCTGCAGCACCTCGTCCTCACTCATTAACACAATTATTAACACACTCATACACACACTAATTAACACACCCATTAACACACTCACAAGGTCTAATAAACCCTTTAATTATGCTTAATGAACTTCACACTTTCACACACTCAGTACCCAGATCTCAAGGCATCTAATCAGCATGCAAAAGAGGCCTCACTAACTCCACACACACACACACACACACACACACATTTATGTACTATGTGGAAATGAGCAGATTATTGCAGCGATAATGAAACACAACATATTCATTTAAAATAAGTCTCATGTCTTAGTGTGTTTTGGTCAAAAGCACCAGAGAAGGTTTTTGGTTTTAAAAGCACCTGGATTGAGGAACAGTTTGGTACACAGTCCGTGATTACAGTCAGACACACACACACACACACACACGCACGCGTCCTCAGCCAGGGCGGAGTAATCTAACACGTGTGTGTCTCCTGTAGACCACCCGTTATTAAACCTGATCATCATTTACTGACCAGCAGAGGTTCATCAGACATCTGTCACTCTGACCAGTAAATGACGTGTGTGTGAGTGTGTCTGTGTGTGTGAGAGAGTATGTGTGCTCCTGGTCCAGTCTGGGTGCTGATGATGATTCAGCGCGTCCTCTGCACTTTGGCCTGTGACCTCTGACCTCTAGGTGGCAGCGGTGTTACATCTGACAGGTGAGGCAGCACTGCTTGCGTATGGAGTTCAGGACGCAGCGACCGAGCAGCTTCAGTGTGGCGCAGAACTGAGCGGACATGCTGTCTCTCTTACACACCAGCATCCCTTCCACACACACACACACACACACACACTTTAACTACAGTATAAAGGTCATAAAGCGTGTCATTAACACAGGTGCTGTCGTTACCTCTCTCAGCTCTGCACTCCTCCTCAGCACACCTGCGTGAACTCTCGGGTTTGTCACGGTTCAGACACAGCGAGCTCTTCACCTCCTCTCCTGATCCCTCACTCACACACCTGATCACTTGCTTCTGTACACCTCCACCACAGCTCTTTGAACACTAACACACACACATAGACAAGTAATTCCATATTATAACACACATCAGGAGCATCTCTTCATCTTCAAACTACAGATATGCATGAGTATGCAAATAAGGACACGCCCCCACACCCCCTTTGTATTACAGATATGCTAATGTCTATAACAGGACGAGTCGTGCTGGTGTCTTCTTATCTATGTAGATTATTTTTTATTTAGTGCCATCACAAGTTGAAGCCCCGTCCCCATTTTGTACGATAGCTCTAATTGTGGTTCTTGTTAAACTGCTGTGGTGTAAGAGGAGTCAATAAAATATGCTGCTTTGCTACCAGTGACGGCCGGTCGATACGGGGCGCAGGGGTGCCGCCCGCCTTAAAGTTAGCCAGAGAAGAATGTAACATGTAATTATTTAACATAATCATTATTTCTTTTAATAATGAAATAAAGTCATTTAGTCACAATAATCCGCTGTATTTCTTAATATAATTTATTTACAATAAAAAAAAAATCGAAACTGTATTACGTTAATTTGTGTTGGTGTACGCGGGGTGACGGACAAACGAGTGTCTACGTAGCACGTACATTTTTGAAAAGCATGTGACCTGAGGCTGCGCTCTGATTGGATCTGTTCAAATCATCCTTGGGGCGGAGCACTGTGCCCCCTGAACCCTCCCACTTTTGTTCTTAGTGAATCAATATTGTTTTTAAATATTTGGGCTCATGTGATTGGACCATGTGATTCTCAGCGAGTCTTTTCCAGCACTTCTTATGGTGAGCGGAGCTGCTGACTGGATGTGATGTGATGTGAGTCAGGACTTTATTTTATACTAGTAGTAATGATGCACAATCACCTGATAAATGGCTATTTACAGGCCAGGATTAAAAGTTAAATTTTTTGTTTGCGCCCCCCCCAAAACAATTTTTGCACCAGCCGCCACTGTTTGCTACATCTCTAGTGCACTCGATGATTAGCAGTGATAGTGACCTGCTGCCAGGGTCCAGCGACCCACGCCACACACGGCTGGAGGTTACAGGGGGCGGAGCTCTCCGGTCTGACACTCTCATCACATCGTTCAGGCTCCGGACAAAACACTGAGCGCTCCATCACTCCACCTCCACAGCTCTGAGAGCACTGAGAGAGAGGGATAGAGATAGAGAGAAATAGATACAGAGTAACCTTTGAAATGTTTCTCTAATCAGGTTGCAAATATACTTGTGTTACTGGACCTCAGTGCAGCTTTTGACACCATTGATCATAGTATTCTCCTTCACAGATTAGAAAAGGTAGTAGGAATTAAGGGAACTGCCCTCTTGTGGCTCAGACCCTATTTGACTGATCGTTATCAGTTTGTAGATTTAGATGGTGACCATTCCTCATGTTCTCAAGTGGAGTTTGGTGTTCCACAGGGCTCAGTTTTAGGCCCACTGCTTTTTTCCCTTTACATGCTTCCTCTGGGCAACATAATTCGTAAACATGGTATTAGTTTTCATTGTTATGCTGATGACACACAATTATATGTCTCAGCAAAAACAGATGAGAAAAACCAGTTTGCTAAAATTGAGCAGTGTGTGCAGGACATACGAGATTGGATGTTAATTAATTTTCTTCTGCTTAATCCTGATAAGACAGAAGTTCTGGTCATAGGACCACAAGTAGCTAGAAGTAAGCTTTCTGATCACACTGTGACTTTAGATGGCCTTTCTGTTCCATCAAATGCAACAGTAAAAGACCTCGGTGTGATTATAGATTCCAGCCTTTCGTTTGAAGCTCATGTAGATAATATCACCAGGATAGCTTTCTTTCACCTTAGAAATATTGCCAAGATAAGAAACATATTGTCACTAAATGATGCAGAAAAACTAGTTCATGCTTTTATCACCTCTAGGTTGGACTATTGTAACGCCTTACTGTCTGGTTGTTCAACTAGGTGTATAAACAAGCTTCAGTTAGCACAGAATGCAGCAGCGAGAGTCCTCACTAGAACCAGAAAATACGAGCACATCACCCCTATCTTATCTACACTGCATTGGCTCCCTGTGAAATTTCGCATCGATTTTAAGATACTACTTTTGACATTTAAAGCACTAAATGGTCTCGCGCCGGAGTATCTGAGTGAACTGTTAGTGTCTTACGATCCGCCACGCCTACTTCGATCAAAGAATGCAGGCTGCCTGTCAGTACCACGTATTATTAAAACTACAGCAGGGGGCGGAGCTTTTTCTTACAAAGCCCTGAAGTTATGGAATAGTCTTCCTATTAATGTTCGGGACTCAGACACAGTCTCAGTGTTTAAGTCTAGGCTAAAAACCTATTTATTTAGCGCAGCATGTTTGTAAATAGATGAACCTTAGGTAAAGAAGCAGATCTGGGGGACTCATGGACGTAGAGTATTCTGGTGAACTGGTATGTTTAGATGCTGTCCTCCCCACTCTCATTGATCACTCAGGGTTGTTGACGGTGAGGTGATCGGTTGCTTTACATCTCAGTTCCCCCTCATGTTTGTGTTTCCTTCTGGCTCTCCCTTTTAGTTATGATGTCATAGTTAGTCCTGCCGGAGTTCGGGGACGGTTCCACTTCACCATGAAGACGGTCCTGTCCTCGGCTGATGCAGACAGCTGTCCTCTGAGGACTCGTGACTGCAGTCTCTCGATAGTTGAGGACTGGAGTTTCCTACAGTCTACCTGAGCCTCCAATAACCAACTGGACTCCATATGAACTTAAACACGTCTCCTGTTATACTGAACTTCCAGCCTCCTAACACACAGTATGAGTGCAGATCAAATCCCTGCTCTCCGTTATCACCCAGATGAGGATGGGTTCCCTGTTGAGTCTGGTTCCTCTCAAGGTTTCTTCCTTTTGCCAGCTCAGGGAGTTTTTCCCTCAGCACCGTCGCCCTCAGCTTGTTCATCAGAGATCTGATCATTGTATTTTTTACAAATGTTCTCATATTTCATACACATTTCCATAATTTTAATAAAGAAAAATGCTCTTACCTCTAGACAGATCTTATTTGGAAAAATAGCATAGTCAACTATGAAATGAACCAGCCTTAGCTTTTTGTGTTTGTGTGTGTGTGTGTGTGTGTGTGTGTGTGTGTACCTGTCCCCAGTGTGTGTGTTTCCACTCCAGTGTAGGAGGTGAAGGCAACGGTTGGTCTGAGCAATGAAAGGGTCTCAACACTCGTCCACTCTTAGAGTCCACACACTGCACATCCCTGTACTTCATCCCACTGACACACCCCTCAGTGCACTGACACACACACACACACACACACACACACACACATTGAAATTCATTACATTCATTACAGACATCATGTCTCAGTGTGTGTGTGTGTGTGTGTGTGTGTGAGAGAGAGTGACACACCTTTCTCCACACAGCACAGGGTTGAAGGTTACAGTGTTGTGCAGGTTCGGGTTTGGCGGTGCTGCTGCAGTCAGAATCCCGACCAGAACTACACCCCACTGACCTCCACACCGCTCCCAGACCACAGGAGGTAGAACACTGAAACACACACACACACACACACACGGTGTAAATATTATTAATGTTAATTGGTAGAGACTTTACAGGTATATAAGATCTCTACCTCACTCCAGTTGCCCACGACCCAGAGAGCCCCTGTGTTCATTCCGTCTCCTTTGGACCTGCTGGTGTTTCTGGGTGTGTGTCTGCTCTTCTTAATGATGATGACCTTGGGGTTGTGTGATCTGGGCTTTACTTTCAGGATCCTCTGCTTGAAGGCCCTGCTGTGTGTGAGTGTGTGGGTGTGTGCTTTAGTGGTCACTGCGGCAGTCGTGTGTGTAATCATTCTTGTCCTGGCTGGTTGTGTTGTAGTAATGTGTGTGTGTGTAGTTGCCATGTCGTATGGCTGTACTGTAGTCTGAGGTGTGTGTATAGTGCTGAGAGGTGTGTGAACAGTGAGCGTGTCCACTCTGTCGCCCTCTATGATGTAGTCGTAGCCCGGTGTGTACGCCGGTCCGTCCGGGGGCTGCTGCAGGTCCGCGCTGCCCTCCTCGTCCTCGTCCTCGTCCCTGGTGTCGTCTTTCACACTGCTGTTAGTCACCAAGATGAAATCCTGATCGTCTTCGTGTAACACACTCAGAGTCGGAGTGTGCGGTGTGTACGGTGTGTGTGTGGGAGTAGACGTGATGTTGTCGTGGTCGAGATTCGGAATCCGAGTCGGACTTCGCGGCCGGGTTTTGAAACAGCTCTGGAGGTTACAGAAGGTTGTGGTTCGAGGCCGGGTCAGGGGGTCGCAGTGGATTTTGGGTTCTTTTAAACAACTGACGTTACGGGATTTCACACCTCCACCGCAGGACAGAGAACACTGCGGGAGACACAACATACCCCGCTTACACACACTAAACACACTGCTGAGGTCAGCATGGTAATCATACACACATTCACTTGAACATTATCCCATTTATGATGACAATCTCTTTTAAGGAAATCACAGAATCCATTACTTCCTCATGTGATCCTGCAATAATCATGCAAACTGGTGTTCCTTTGACCCTATGACCTGCTGATCTAGTAACCATATGACCTAGTGATCCAGTGACTCCATGACCCAGAGATCTAGTGACCAATGGCCTGATAATCTAGTGACTTGAAAACCTGTTGATCTAGTGCCACATGACCCTCTGTCCAAGTGCCCCATGACCTAGTGATCCAGTGACCATGTGAGCTAGTGACACATGACCTAATAATCTAGTAATACAATAACCCAGTGATCTACTGATCCATGACCCAGTGATCTAGTCAGTTATGACCCAATGATCTAGTGCACCATGACCTGGTAATCTAGTGACCCAATGCCCAGTGATCTATTGACACATGATCTGGTAATCTGGTGATTTGACAACCTGTTAATCCAGTGACCCCATCACCATGTGATCTAGTGCCTCGTGACCTGGTGACCTACTTCCCCATGACCCAGTGATCTAGTGCAGAGTCTTGTCTTGAGACACCATGAGTCTGTTTCCTGGAAACTTTATGAACAATTCATTTGGTGATCAAATGATTCTGTCCTCTAGTGTACCATGACCCAGTGATCAAGTGACCCCACAATACTGCGCTCTAGTGATCCCATTACCAAATGATGTTAATTAGCAACTTTAGGATCCATTTATTTTCTTGATCCATGTTCCAGTGATCTTGTAAGTCCATGATGTTGGGACTCACTGATTCTGTCATCATGCAACCTATATCATCACATGATTCCATAATCCTTTTTACCCAGTTGTTGTTGTTGTTGGTCTTTCGGCTGCTCCCGGCAAGGGGTCGCCACAGTGGACCATCCGGTCCGCACATACAAGCTTGACATGGGTTTCACGCCGGATGCCCTTCCTGATGCAACCCTCCCATTTTTTAATCCAGGCTTGGGACCAGAACTGCATCCAGTGGCTGGAGTTTCGGCACTGACTGGGAATCGAACCTGGGCCTTAAGTGCCCTAATCCTTTTTACCTTTAAAATGATGTAACTATCCAATCCATTCTGCATAACCCAGTGACGCCCTGAGTCTCACCTCGCTCCAGTTCCCCACAGCCCAGGCTGAGCCACAGGTCACGTTCCTGTTGCAGGTCACGGCTGCTTTGGGTTTGGGGAGTTTCCTGCAGTCGCCGGAGTGCTGCACTCTCTCCTCTCCAGCCACGGTTCTAACACACAAGACTGTGCGCTTCCTTATTCCATCGGAACCGCAGGTGGCCGAACATGACTGCCATCCGCCCACCCACCACCTGGTGATTAGACATTAACCCTTCAGGTTCGGGTCTGCAGACGAAGCTAATACATAAACAAAAGCAGAGGCAGACCTGGCAGGACAGTCCATGTTCTTACAGTGGCGATGTCTGTCATCGGGCCGAGTGTCCGGGTCACACAGCTCCTCCTCCACCACTCCAACACCTGCTCTGAAACATCGCACCGGCTGCTGCTGCTCACCTGCAGGACCAGGGGTCATCATAAACCACACAGGTGGCAATAATTATATTACCTACACTTTAACATCTGACAAAGATCATATAGAATTGTAGCTCTGTGGTGTGTTTTGGGTTCCACAGGTTGTCCACTAGGGGTCAGTACAGAACAAAAGGAGTGAGAGACAGTGTTTCACACATGCTGACTTTTAGCTTGGAGTGCATGAGAACTCTACTGAACCTCTGAGTGTTTGCAGGGTTTGTGTGTTACTCTTCATGACAGGTGTAATTTCTGGTACAGCAAAGTGTACATCAAGAAATGTCTTTCTTCTTCAAGAATAATTCCATCGTGTCTAGTTTTTATTCTGTTTATTAAATCTGTTTATGATAAGATCCTCAACTAATACTGGAAACTTGCTCATGATGTTGAAGCACAAACTGGTCTTAAATGTCCTTGTGCAGTGATAAAACTAATCTTATTTAGAGAGGTCTTTATTCTTCCCTTTTCAGAGTTCTTAGTAAGTGTACAACGCAAGCGTTCCTCACCTTGTCCACAGGTGGCGCTGCAGTCAGTCCAGGCTCCGTATTTCCAGCGGTACTGAGATTCCAGCACATCATTTTCCTCTGTGCTGTTCTTCTTCAGGGTGAACTCGTACCGCACGCCGGGGTTCGTCTCCTGAAACAGCAGCTACACAACCACAACAACAAGAGAAAAAACACACATACGACTCAGGACGACTCAAACTTAGAATGACTTACAAACTCTGACCTCAGTTACGCTGGGATATGCGAAGAAGGAATTTCACTGTGCTGTAATGTATATGGCTTAACTTAAATGTACGTAACATTGTTGCTGTTTTAACATTCATACACACACAGATAGCAGTGTTATCTCGTTTCTGTGTGTGTGTGTGTGTGTGTGTGTGTGTGTGTGTGTGTGTGTATACCTGCACTAGAACGGGTTCTGTTGTAGGCCCAGGTGACGTGAGGTTCTCCAGGTTGCCGCTGCGCTCGTAGTAGAACTTGACTCCGCCCACCTGGTACTCACCATTCCACTGGATGATGTAATTGCCGTTAAGGTAATATTTGTCGGAGTCCGCCGCGCGCACCACCAGGAAGTTCGCCGCCTCCCCCACTTCCGCTATCACTATGTTCCTCGCTCCTTCTGGGATCAGAACCATGTCTGTGTAGCCTGACACACACACACACACACACACACACACACACACACAAAAACATATTTATGTCTGTACTTGAGGTATAATAGAGTTGGTTGCTTCTGTGTGTGTGTGTGTGTGTGTGTGTGTGTGTGTGTGTGTGTGTGTGTGTGTGTGTGTGTGTGTGTGAGACATACCGTATCCATCTCCCTGAGTGTACGTGCCATTCAGTGTCTCACAGCTGGAGCCGTCACCGAGACACACACCACACCGATCCTCCACTGCGTTCGAGTTTATCGCATAATCACAGCCCACCTCCTACACACACACACACACACACACACAGTTTACAAAATGACTTAAATTTCTTACATAAATATGGTACACTTTATTATATTCTTAAAGCTCCCTCAGTGTATGGATTCTGCGCTCTGATTGGTCAGAAGGTGTTGATTAATTCTCTATAACAGCAGTGCAGTTTTATTTGAATGCACTCTTATAGGTTATGGTTTCCATACCAACAGCTTATTCTCTATACACAGAGATATGTAAAGAGAAACTGGCGAGGGAATATGCGTTTAAAGCTGTTATAACATAAGTGATAACACACACACACACACACACAGACGGAGAGTAAGCCACACCCAGCCACTCTACCTTGCACACACCATTGATGCAGACGCTCCTGCTGCTGTTGGAGAAACAGGGAGTCCCGTCAGTCACTGCGTCCAGCATCCTTTCTGTAAAATCCTCAGTCACAGGCCTGCAGTGCAGCTCACATGGGTGGGCTAAGGGTGGGCAGAGAGGGAGGGCGAGAGAGAGAGAGAGAGAGAGATGATGATGATGATGATGATTGAGCAGCCTCAAGGAAAAACTTAACACCATTATTTAACCTGGACCTGTTTACTAATCAGAGTTTCTAGCTCCTGATTGATTCATTAATTATATACAGTGTGTGTGTGTGTGTGTGAGACGGTTTTGCTCTTAATCGTTGATCTTACAGTGTGTGGTGATGGGGATCCACTGGTACAGCTGGTTGTGGTACGGGACCGTGTCAAACTCGCTGCACTGCATGTCTCGAAACGACGGCTTCTTCTTAGCACACGGCGCCGTGTTACAAATCCTGTAGCGCCTCCGCTCACCTGTACAGTACTTCCCTCCGAACGCTGGCCTGAGAGAGAGAGAGAGAGAGAGAGAGCAATGAAACCTAAATGAGTTTAAACAGTGGAGATGAAGGAAGAGGAAGAGGAGGAGAAAGTGTCCTACTTCGGTTTGTCACACTCTCTGTCTGCTGATTGGACGCCAGAGCCACAGGTGCGCGAGCAGTGAGACCAGGTGCTCCACTGGCCCCACCCACCATTCACCGTCTCAGGTAACTTCCCCACCACCACACACTCGCCTGAGATGCACCACTGACACACACACACACACACACACACACACACGTCACTGTGTTCATCATCGTTACAGTATGTGTAAATGTGTATCATGCTGTATGTTATTATACAGTGACCCTATGATGTGATGAAACTTGTGATCTGGTGCGAGTGTGTGTGTGTGTGTGTGTGTGTGTGTGTGTAAGACAGACCATCACTCTCACCTTGCCTGGGCCACACCTGGTCCCGTCTATGGGCGAGTCCAGTTTGGAGCGACAGGACCCGTTCACTGAGCACCACAGAATCTGGCACACATCCTGCAGAGACACACAGCAGGACAAGTGAAGACTCAGAACACCTGTGTGTTCCTGCAGTGTGTCCTGAGTCTCACTGTGTCTCAGAGAACTCTGGTTATATAAACGTCTTCAGTGAGAAGAGAAAAGCCAGATCTTACATCGGTTTCGTGGCAGAGAGTGGCGTTGGGTCCGTACTGCATCTGACACTGGTGCTGCCGAGTGTACTTCACCCCCGGGGCGAGGAGCGCCGTCGTCATGTCCTTCTTAGAGGGACGATCATCCAAACAAGAACCCCAACCACGACTGGAAGAGACAGGAGAGAGAAAAGATGAAAGAGCAAGAAAGACTGAGACCCTGATACCTAGAAAGTCACAGTGCTAACAGTGGGAAAGGTATGTATTTTTTTGTGTGTGTGTGTGTGTGTGTGTGCTTACTCACTCAAGGAAATGTGTGATGTACTGCTTGCTGCAGGTGGACCAGGTGAGAGGTGATGAGTCGTACTGCAGCTGGCGAGACATGATGTAGGGGGCGCGACCCACCAGCTCACAGTCATTCCCCTGACCATCATGCTGAATTCCAAAACTACACACACACACATACAGTCACTGTCCTGACCATCATCATGAATCACTATCTCCCCCCAACACACACACACCTGTGTCCGAGCTCGTGTGCGATGGTGAAGGCTACGGGAAGTCCTGAGTCCTCGTTGATGTTGCAGGAGCGATGAGGTTGGCACATTCCAGACAGGTGAGAGAGTCCAAGTGTCTCACACGGCTGATTCTTACCTGCACAGATGTCCTTCCTGACACACACACACACACAGTGTGTCTTTATATCTCATTGATTACAATAACTGGTGAGGTTATTGTCTTTTAGTGTTTGTGGCAATTCCTGGAAATTCATGTCTTAAGCCAAGGTCTCTGTTTATGTTTTGTTCAGAGTATATTTGTTCATGATGTCTACTAGAGAAGGGTGTGCACCTTCATTCTCACAGCTCTGCATGCCTGACAAAGTGATGTATATTTAAAGGATGCAGCAGGTGAACCAAAAGAAACCTGCAAGTTGGACCAGGAGCTGTCCCAAAGAAGAGAGGTTTGAAAGCAGCCATTAGTAGATTCTGACAAGGCAGCCTTCCAAACCCAGCTTTGGATAATGTTTGATGGGGCAGAATGGCCTTCTACCTCCAGCTTTAGGTAGAGTCCAACAAGGTGGTCTCCACAGCTCAGCTCTACATAGAGGTCGATGGGGTGGCATACTATGGTCGGCTCCAAGTAGAGGTCATCCTCAAGGTGTCCTACTAGACCCAGCTCCATGTAAAGGTTGATGGGGCTCCAGATCACATCAAGTCCAGATAGAGGTGTGGTCTCAGCCCAGATCATGCATGGTCTTCAAAGTCTATCTCCTGTCAGAGAACAAAAAGGCGACAGTCTCCCACCCTACCTCCAGGTAAAGCCTCTCATACCCATTTTCAGGTAAGAGCAAACAAGGAAGCCCAGCTTAGACCTGCGGTTGAGAAAATCTGTGCCCCAGTGTCCTCATTTGCTTTGTGAAAATGTGCCCCCTGGTTTCTAATGACTCCCTCTGGACTTTGGATCCTGCACTGGGAGATTGAATTATAGGGGGAAGAAGAGGCGCAATATAGGGGGGGGGACTGTCATGGCAGCACCAGAGAGACTGTGATTTATAGCACGTCACATGCCTGTTATTACATTACCTCTGAATCCTGATTATGTCTCGTTTGACATGGAATTTAGCCACTGGGTTTTCAGTTTGTCTTTGCCTCACATTTGTTGTGCTATCTATTATTGTCCCTTAGTGTTAACAATTTTTCAGATAAGTTTGTGTTCCAAGCCATTGTTTCTGTTGTGTTTTGCGTGGAGTGTGTTTGCTCACAATGTTATTATAGAGAATGCAGGGAGCACAGTCAGAACCACCATTCCTCTAGTATTTTAAATACCATACATCCCACACTTCTAAAGAACAAGTTGAAGCACATAGGGCTGGAACACCACTTCACAGCATGGATTCTGTACTGTGTGGTTACGGGACTGTGAGTCTGGCATGACTGTCTGCAGAAGGGGTGTCCCACAGGGTTTGGTCCTCGCTCCCTTACTTTTCATTGCTTACAATGCGGACTTAAAGCTCATCTCAGTTAACTGGTATCTACAAAAGTTCTCTCACTCCACATTCCTCTGCATCACTGATAATTGGGATGAATGGGTCGGTTATAGAGAACTGATCCAGGAGCTTGTGGACTGGTGCAAGTAGAATTGCCTCAGGATTAATATAAGGAAAAGTTAAAGAAATGGTGGTGGATGACCGCAAGTGAAAACACTGCTTTATTCCAGTGAACATCCAGTAAATGGACACTGGGGTGATTAAATCGTACAGGTGTATGTTCACCTGAATAATAAACTTGGCATAGTTTAATCATTCAAATGTGCTGTGTAGGCAAGCCTCTATCGGTTGAGGAGACTCAGGTTTTTGAAGTGCTGGGGTCATTACAGAGGACAGTTTTTGACTCACTAATGCCATTATCTATTTGTAGTGGTCTTCTGGAGGAGCAGCATTTCTTATCATATCTTATCTTGTCTTATCTTTAAATCTGAGTGCTTGTCTTACCTATTATGTGTTAATTATGAATCAGCTTCATTTTTATGTTTTTACTATGTTAATCAGTAAAATAAATGAAACACATTTTGTTTAATCTGAGTTACAGTAGTCATGTAGAGCAGACATGGTTACCTGGTTATGAGCACAGCGACATCATGGTGTGCGGGATGCGTGTCGCTCTGAGGGTTCAGGTTCTCCTGCCAGCTACAGAAACTGGTCAGAGTCGAGTCTGCGTGATGGACGATCTTCAGACCTTTCTGACAACATGCACACATGTTCTTAAGGGCTCAGATAATACGCATACCAATATTAGGAAGGTAAAAAGAAAGCTTTCATTAGAATTTGAGAACAGTGGCATTATCTATTTGTAGGGTGTAAGTAAGCAATTACACCCTGTAATGCCAATACCTTTGGTGTTTATTGTAGAGGAGTGCAGTAATATGTAATAAACCAATCAACTGCTATTTCATTATAAACATTAAATAAATGCAGTCCCGAAAAAACAGTATATTTTTGTCTTTTGCCAGGTGTGAGTGAAAACAACTCAGTGAATTGGGATTCAGACTAAAGGAGTCTAATGGGAACCAATTCAACTCATGAAACTCAGCCATATGAAGTATGGTGTAGAGTGAATCATAAATCATGATTCATGACTCCTGAACAGTGTGTGTGTGTGTGTGTGTGTGTGTGTGTGTGTGTGTGCGTGTGTGTGTGTACCTCCTCTGACTGCAACAAGATGAGTCTCACAAGAACGATGTGGATCGCATTGCCGATACTGGCATCATGGTAAATACCTGCCACCTAACACACAGTAACACACGCACACACACACACACAGGCATATAAGGTCACAGCTGATATAAGGATATCTGATATAAGTTATTATTATTATTATTATTATTATTAGAGCCAGTTTCCGCCGGGGGTTGGTCACCATGTTCATGACGGTGAAGATGTAGCTCTCCACGTTGTTGTTGCCGTGGTACTGCAGCATCTTGGAGTCGGCCACCACCGTCGTCTCCACCCAGCGCTCCGTGCTCACTGATCGCCGACTCAGCACTCGGCCCGGGCCTCGCCGCTCTCGTTCCCAAAGCTCTCTTTCATCCTCTATCTGCTGAGAGTGCTCTGGAGTGTCTGTCATATCACACACACACACACACACACACACACACACACACACACACACACACACACACTCAGTTCAAATAAACAGAACACAGAGCTCTATTCCACTGATCACATTTCCACTGAACCCGTCTGACCTGTGACCCCGCAGGGGGTGTGGCCGTCACCCTGTGTGTGTGTGCTGCGGCGGGATCTGACGCTCAGCCAAGCGGAGTTACGGTAAATCACATGCGGCTGCTGGGGGTGTGTGAGCGTCGGTTTGTGACCTCGCACAGGTTCAATCAGGAACACTCCGCTAGGGAGAGAGAGCATGCCTGTCTGTAACACACACACACACACACACACACACACGTACACAGAGTAACACAGCTGTCTCTCTCAGTCTCACTGCACTGCTCTAAGCACATTCATTATCAATGCATTATCTGCAAACATCATACATATATGTGTGTGTGTGTGTGTGTGTGTGTGTGTGTGTGTGTGTGTGTGTGTGTGTTTGAGCAAGCTGCTGCTAGTTGTGCCTGTTCTTTAGGATCATCACAGATAATTATGCAGTAATCCATCACCGTGCCCTAACAAGCCACTCACACACACACACACACACACACACACTTTCCACAAAGGAGTGAACTGCAACACTGTGTATAACACACAGTTCCATAAAAGATTATATATCTATATAATATTTTTTTGCTCTGTGTCTGTGTGTGTGTTTGTGTGTGTGTAACCCAGTAACATGTGCATGACCTAATTTGTAAGCAACAGTAAGGATTCCCACTGTCCTGTTCATACATATCTGAACTCTCTGTAGAGTCATCATAGCATTCTCTTATCGTGTGTGCGTGTGTGTGTGTGTGTGTGTGTGTGTGTGTGTGTAAGTGTGTCTGTTTGTGTGTGTGTGTGTGTGTGTGTGTGTGTGTGTGTGTGTGTGTGTGTGTGTGTGTGTGAGGGAATGCAGCTGTCAGTTGTGATTGTGTGAGAATCAGTCTAACCCTCCTGCACATACTTGCTGACTGTGCTTGCATATGTGTGTGTGTGTGTGTGTGTGTGTGTGTGTGTGTGTTCAACTTCCTTGTTCCTGTTTTAAACTCCATCCACCTACATCAGGATACCGCATGAATGTAAATCTCTCTCACACACACACACACACACACACACACACACACACTGGTATATAAAGTTGTATAAACAGTGTTTCTTTAAATTCAGGCGAGTGGAACCTCACACAGATCCTACTGATTGTTTAGAGACATGAAAATGACACCCTGCACTACAAACTCTGTGTATAACGAGTGATGTTGTGTGGATGTGAGTAGGTGTAGTGACGGTTTGTACAGTGTGTGTGTATGTGTGTGTGTGTGTGTGTGTGTCATTGTTTCAGTAATTACAGTTCTGAAGGTTGTGGTGTATAAACTCCACAGTGTGATCAGATGAAGCCGAGTCACTGCTCCCTGCACACACTCACGCTGATTACTTTCCTGTAACAGCATACACACTTACACCACAATGATGAAAAAATGATTAAAAGACTCAAGTGTGTGTGTGTGTATCTGTATGTAAAGAAACACACAGACACACAAAGAAAGTAAGAAAGAAAGAAAGAAAGAAAGAAAGAAGAAAAGGGGAGTTAGGAAAGTGTTAAAGAGCAGTAAATAGCAGTGTGTGTGTGTGTGTGTGACAGAGGGAGGTGGAGGGGTCAGCCTGGAGATAGTATAAGACTGGAAAGAAGCTGTGCTGATTGACAGCCAGACAAAACTCCCGGGAGACACATTCCTGCTGACACACACACACACACACTCACACACACAGGGCTTCAGCATGGTGGTGTCAGTACAGTGGGTGTTTGTTTAGTGGTGTGTGGTGTCGTCTCTCCGTCTCAGAGCGCGACTCATTTCCTAAACACAAGGATGTTATTTTTACTTGAGTCAGCACACACGCACACACCCACACACGGACACACACACACACACATCTCTCGCCTTACTGTGTGTGTGTATTATACACCGTCCTTAGTGAGGACTCATTCGCAGTAGTCATTAATCATGTATTAGGAAAAATATGATGAAGACTGAGTGGAAGTGTGTAAGAATAAAGTGTTTAACGTGTGTTTATAGAGCAGTTAGAATCTGGTGTTGTGATTGGACGTGCACTATGACTCCGTGATGCGCACTTGTGATTGGTTCACGTCCTGTGTTTCTGTGCTCACCAGGCCGTGACAGCTGCTCAGCGCGGCCGTTCCCTCCACGTCCCCGTCCGTCACCGTGCCGATGAGGTGACACTCATTGTCCCTGTGAACGTCCGCACGTCCGTCTTCGCTCGCGTTCCTCCGCTCTAACACGTACCCATGCGACAGCAGGTTGTCGTTGACGGTGAGGTTGAGGGTTAAATCCCGTCCCCTGAAGTTCAGCTTGTAGTACACATGCGTGCTGTCACGTGTGTCCACCTCACGCCGGCGACGCCTTCTGCTCGTGAACTGATGCGAGAGCGTGTGAGAGATGAATCGACCGTCTCCGTCCACTTTCTCAGGATGAACGAGTGAGAAGTCGCTGTGGGATCTGATGGAGTGTCCTGTAACACGAAACACAAACTTCATCAATAAAACCAGCATAACACATCAATAACAAAACTGAATAAATCATTCTTTTAAAAATATACTTTTTTAATGAACTGGACACACTTTTTCAGTAAAGCCATGACTGTGTTAGAGAACGTGCTACATGGTTTGACTGACTGCTCTAACATGGTTTTGTTTCTATAATCCACAGAGAGATATGCGCTAGCTAGCTACATTGTATGGCTAGCAATGTGCTAATGTCTTCCTTAATGATCGTATGAAACGATATGTTGCATCAGTCACTGTGATTTATTTCCTTAGGCATTAAAAAGTAGTTTAATATTTCACCACACAGGAAGAAGATTTTAAGACACACAAGCCTAACCTAAAATTGTGGCTAATAGTGACTTTGCTAGCTGACTAAAATGCAGCTCAGTTTGTTTATTATGAACTAGCATTAGTAGCATCGTTAACAGTTAAAGAGTTTACAGAAAGAGTTAAAATGTTAAATCTAATAATAATCTGCTGATCTTTAATGTAATGAGTGATATTATTATTATTATTATTATTATTATTATTATGTGAAGTTTCACGTGATGCTATGACACAATCGGAATGGACAGACACACAGACAGAAATTTATCTGAGACTGGTTTCTGGTCCTCCAATGTATGAAACATAAATGTATCATAGAAAGAGGAAGTTCTGGCCAATGTACAGATAAAACCTTTCTTTTATTTATATAGATTTATATAGATATAGATTAAATTAATAAATCAGTGACCATAAGTGTTTGCACTACCTCATTTTGTAACTTTGTAAACTAATCGCTTTTACCTGCATTTTCCTGACAATCATGTCACCTAGTTAGTGAGTTTATGTATTTTTTTATAACTACATGACTATCTTTTATGACAACGAATAGCAAGTTTGATATTTCTCGGGTTAGGACAGAAACAGTCATGCATAAAATTTACTTGAAAAAGACACCTTAAGTCCTCACCATCTGACTGTCGTCTTGCCAACACATCAGCATGCTACTAACCACGGTGGTCTGGTCTGTGTTGAAGAGCTAGCTAAGAAATGCTAATAATAATAGGTTGTGAATAAGGAATAAATAATGTTGGGTTGTGAAGTAATTCTGGTTAAAATAGTAGTTTTTACTTTTTATTTACAATAATACCACTCTATCATTAAATACTAGTTAATCTAGTTATTGTGGCTAGCTAACATTACACTCTAGCACCTACTGTTAAATAGTTCACCAAGCGTATATAATGTAAATAATGAGATCATGTTAGTTATGACAAATGTGTGTTTTTTTAATGATAAATAAAGAAAAGTAAATATTAACAGAAATATTTCCACATTTTCTCCATTTTTTTTTCTCTGTCTGAATTTTTTTTTACCTCACATAAAATATTTTGGGCGGGAAATTCGCCTCCAGGGCTGCGTGACGTCACGCGGAGCGGTTAAAACGCGCATGCGCGAGAGTACCCGCTGCAGTTTGGAGCCGCTGCTCGGTGTGATTTGGGACAGAGCCCGCGCGAGAGCTCGAGCCACGGTGTCCGCTGAGCCTGTGAGCCCGGGGCGCGCGCGCGCTGTAATAAAGCGTTACAACGCGTGCAGGGTCTATCGGTAAACAGCACTTCCGGTACCGAGCACGCTCCTGTGAGTCAGCTGAGCTGCTGAAGCATGCATGCATGCATGCAGACTTTATAAGGGCATGCTGAGGAAAGTTTTAAACACACACACACACAGATACACAAACACACACACACACACACACACACGAACCTTGCTGTGCATCAGGAAAGTAGAAGTCTGACATGGAGCTGTGGAGGAGCAGCAGCAGGATGAGGAGGAGGATGAGGAGGAGAGCTTCACCCAGCTGGAGAGGCATGATGAGGAAGAGCTGAGGAGCTGCAGAACATCTGCAGGGTTCAGCTGGAGCTAAAGATTAGGGGCGGAGAGATGGATACACACACACACAGGGGGAGAGGGAGAGATACACACACACACACACACACACACACAGGGGGAGAGAGACAGGGAAAGAGACATAGTGAAGCTCTCTCTAAACCAGAGAGAGAGGGGGAGAGATTCCTCTGAGTTATTTACACTCATTCATTATCAGACATGTTCAGGTATTATGACCCCTGTCCTCTGATTGGTCAGAAGGTGTTGATTAATTCTCTCTGACAGTAGTACAGGTTTATATTAGCGCTCTCGCTCTGATACGTTATTGTTTCCGTATGTACATTTACATTAGGCGTGTGGCAGTCTGTCTCATCCAGAGCGAGAAATGCATCACTAGTTTGTTGTAGTTTCCATCACTAGATCCTTACACTGGGTTACTAATCATAAGTACCATCAGTCACACACTGCTGGGAAGCGCTTCATTATTTATTTTATCCAAATATCTAAGAAACAGATAGGGCTTTAGTCATCGTTTAAGGGTTGACAGAGACTCAACTGTATGGACATCTAGAGGACGTTCATTCCACCACTTAGCTGCCAGGACAGAGAACAGTCTAGACACATGTCGATCCCTGAGAGATGGTGGGACGGGCCGAGCGGCGCTGGAGGATCTGAGGGAACGTGGTGCGGTGCGGTGCGGTGCGGTGCGAGGTGTGATTAGAGCTGAGAGGTAAGTGGGTGCTGGGACGTTTCTAGCTTTGTAGGTGAGCATCAGGGTTTGGAATTGGATCCGGGCAGCTACAGGAAGACAGTGCAGGGAGATGAGACGTGGGAGATAAAAGCTTACTCACAGGGACGTCTATTCCACTGGTAATGAACAGATGAGCGTAAGGAGTCTCCAGGGTCAGTGTGTAACTGTGTAACACTCAGAGGTAAAACTGGAGCTCTAAGTTCTCACACATCTTCTCACACTGCTCAGTCACATGACACAGTTACAACACACACACACACACACACGCACACACACACACACATTCCTGTACCTCTCAGGTTCCAGGCTCTCAGTGATCAGAAGGTGCAGTGTGTGTGTGCTTCCGGTCTGGACCTCATGATGGCGCTGTTTCCTCACCACGTCCCCAGTGGACTTTGTACTGCAGGACGTCTCTCACACAGCAGCGTCATGTCTTA